>PVIU01008555.1:0-82395 GCA_004026605.1 Ondatra zibethicus
AAATCCACATAAACCTTGAGAAAGCTTAAAAAGGAATTTTAGACACAAAAGAGTTAAGCATGGTTTGGTAGTGACATTTTCTTGGGTGGGCTCTTTTTGCTAGAAGCAAGCAGAGGCATGGCTCTTTTAAGAAAGGTTTTCCTAATTCAGCAGGAGCAGAAGAAAACCTACGGTTTTGAAATGGTGGCTTCCTGAGCCATGCTGCCAGCACGAACTCTGACTCTTTCTGGAGGCCAAGCATTTAAATGGGTTTTTGTGAGCAGAGTGCCACAACTGAATAATGGCTCAACATAGACCTATTACATACTTGGAACTGGGGCAATGTGCATGGCTTGTAGAGGTGGTGAATAAAATTCTACCATTTGGGCTGTGTAGAGCAAGCAGGAAGTACTGTATATACCCGAGTGATGACGCAGCTTAAGTTTTTAAGAAGCACTTAGCATTTTAAGAAGCTCTCTTGTAAAGAATTACAGATACACAATAGGACACATTCAGACATAAAAGACCTCAAAATGGGTCACAGTATTGGATAAATGTACGTTTGCTTGGGAGAGAGAGGAAAAAGAGTATGGAGAGTTATAAAAAGAAGCAAATGTTTTTTAAAAAAATAAAACAAAGTCTTTAAAGAGACAGAGTACACACAGTCATAGATTAAAGGAGTAAAGATAAATAAATATTAAAAATAATAGAGTAAAAATAAGTCATGTAAAAATGGACTATACATAGAGAGTCTGGATTATGTATATTAGTGTGTTTTCTTTGAATTTTTTGACTGTGAAGGAGATAAGTACAGAGAGACATTTCATTTTATGGGCTGCTAAGCTAAATCAACATATATACTTTAAAGGTATCTTGATTTCAAAATATGGACCTAAGAATATGTTGCTTTGGAAAAGAGGTTCTTCTTTTGTTTCCACAGAGAATGAGAACCTGTGGATTCATTACAGGCTAATGTGATTTGATGGACCAAAACCCCCTGAAAGGTTGCCTAGAACACCCCTCAAAAATTATTTCCCCCAATAAACAGCAGGAAGCAGTTTGGAGAAGAACTAGGCCCATATTCCCAAATATTGTTTATAAATGTTTGTTTATATTTAAAGGGACATGCTATAGAGATTTGCATTGGTATGGATCTTGCTCTACTGATACAAATTTAAGGTCAATTTTGTTATTTGTATATTTTTGCTCTTAAGATATTGTATTTGTGCAGCTCATTTGAAAATGTAATGTATAATTAAGAAATACAGTTAATAGATAATCATAATAGTCAAGCTTGTAGTCATGTTAGTTAGATTTTCTAGATGTACAGAGATATATTTCAGATGGATAAGCATTCTTCAAACCTTTCAAAGACTACAGAATATGGCATTTAGAATGTTTTAATAACTTAGGACTTTTCATGACAGTAAGACACATCTGCTCCTGGCAGCACTAATTACTTCAAGAGGAAGATGGACATCAAAGAGGCTCCTTATGAGTTGGTTAGCCATTTGTGCAAAAAACTGCTCTGGATACTATGGGCTTGTAGGCTGAAGATGGATACCCCAATGGTGCAGAAGAACTTTGAGTGATTGTTCAGCCAGAGAGATGTCTCTGTCAATTCTAGAGTTTTGGAAGTTGCTTACAATGCACTTCCTGTTTACTTAGTTAATATTATATCCTTCAGGAGTCTTTGATGGAATTGAATAGTAGATAGTAAAGATATAGTATTCCTTAGTTATAATTAGAGATAAAGTAGATATAAGTATTGTAACTGTAATTCTTGCTTGATACCTGTTTTGTTATATGTAATTTTACATTGTTAAAGTTAAAACCTTCCTTTTCATTTAAACAGAAAAGGGGAGATGCTGTGTCTTCTCCTCTGTCTGCAATGAGCATCATTGGTTAATAAAGGAACTGCTTTGGGCCTATAGCAGAGTTATAGTGGAACAGAGCTAGGTGGGGAAAACTAAACGGAATGCTGGGAGAAAGGAGGTGGAGTCAGAGAGAAGCCATGTAGCCCCACCACAGATGGATGCCGGGACTTTATCCAGTAAGCCACAGCCTTGTGGCAATACACATATTTCTAGAAATGTATTAAATTAAAATATAAAAGTTAGTCAATAAGAATATAAAGCTAAAGGGCCAAGCAGTGGTTTAAATAATACAATTTCTGTGTGATTATTTCAAGGCTAAGCAGTTAGGGACCAACAAGCGGCCTTCCCACAACACAAGTTTGTCAAGGCAGTAGGACGGACAAGTGTGCCAAGGCAGTAGGATGGACAAGTGTGCCAAGACACTATGTTGAACAAGTGTGTCAGGACAGTGCAAAAGCACATAATTAGTGCCAAGTGTGATAAACATGGTGATTCCTTTAGTGAGATTTTCACCCCTGCAGAATGATAGAGATTAGAGATCCTATCTCTTTTCTTCCTCCTGAGTTCTAATTTCGGAACTGTATTAAAGTACACAAAATACTGAAGGTGCTTCTGTAGCTGGAAAAGTCTTGATTTTTGTATTGCTTGTAGAATCCAAATTAGCATGTAACAACTTCCCAATCTAACTCATTTTCTTTCTAAATGAACTAACATTTATGTTCATTCTATATAAGTTCTTAAATGAATGTCATACACAAAATATATTTGGTTCTTATCCTTGGGTTAATTGTCTATCACTTGATATTAACTGACCATTTCAAAAAATGAAGTGTTGATTAACCATCTAGGAAAAAGATCATTAAATCCCCAAATATTTTTTGTTTGCAGAACAGTTTTATTCAATGAAAAAAATCAGTTTTTATGATTGACAACTGATAACATTTTTTTTGTACCATGTACTTCTTAGTGTGGCAACCCAAATCACTAACTTTGGTTTCACAAATATATGTAGCCATATATTCTGAAAAATTATAGAGTTGATTTCTAAAGCATAATATAACAATTATCTCAGAAGATACAATTTCAAACAAGTTAGTGACAATCAGCTACTTTAGGGGAGTCTTCAGCTGTCTTGGTACTGAACTAATTAGCTCTGTATCAGGCCATTCATAAACCAAGTTTGGTGGTGTGGGCGGCTAAGAAACATGCAACATAGGAGAAGTTCTGGGGATACTTTCTGTTAGTAATATTCTAGGTTATCCCTAAGTTGCTTATCCTGAGGGTCTTCAGGCTTCTGTTGTAACAATAGTAGTTGACTCATAAAACACTTTCTCATGTCCAACATAAAAGAGAGAGCCATGCTAGCTTACACTTGTAATATTAGCTCTGGCGAGGCAGAGGTAAAAGGAGAAGGAGTTCTAGATGACCCTGAGCTTCCTAACTAGGCTGTCTGGAGGACAAGCAAACTAAACTATAGTGAACCACAAAGTTGGGGAAATACTAGATGCTTCTGAAGCAATTGCAAGGTTGGAATTTGCTGTTAGTCAAATAATCAGATACCTGACTATGTGGCTATACTTGGGACTTTTTCTTCTTGATCACTAAATTGAAACTTATGGGCAAGTAGCTTTTTGAACCTTTCTATAACTGCCATTTGGTATTTATCTTCCTGTGCCAGACACAGAGCTGACTGATGCATTGTTTCCCCTTGTCATCTACAGACATGTCAAATAAGGAAATTCCATTTTGTATAAGAAAGTGATCTCTAATCAAGGTCTTGCACAAGGTCTCTAAATGTTTGTGGGTATGTGAAGAAGGACGCTTAAAAGAAATCCCACACTAACTCAGAATTGAGAAATAGGTGGTTATTTATTTAGGGGTAAACTCACAAATCAGAATCCTCTGCTGGAATGGATATCAGAAAACAAAATCTGCAATCGGAACAGAGAGGCTGGAAAAAGAGGGCAGACATAGACTCTACATCTACATATATAGTATAAGAGGCCATGCCCCAGTGGGCGGGTAACCACTAGCTGTAAGACTTCCTTCAACACCTCCCCTTTTTGTTTAAATAAGAGAGTTCTAAGCCTAATACAACATTATATACAATAAGAACAAATATATTCAATAATTATCCTATCCTAACTAGTTTAAGTCTTGAATAATAAATATCTTGGCCAAGTCATGAGAAGAAAGTAACTACAACTATCAAGTCTTTAACCCCATCAAAGAGCCTACAGCAGGCATGCTTAGATATGTGCACATTTGTGTGCACACAAAGTAATTTTCCTTTCATTGACATCTGATCAGAAAAAAAAAAAACCAAAAGTTTTGGAGTTGATTTTGGAAATCTTGAATCCAGGACTTTCAAGTTCGGACCCTGCTCGTTAAAAAGGAATTGTCAGGGTTATTTTGTATAGAACAGTCACTTTCAGTTTGGGGGAGGCTCCACGTTTGCTGGTCTTATTCTCCTTGTTCTCTTGTTTCCACTTTGATCCTCTACTGGGAGCATCCTCATGCATTGCTCAGCGTTTCCACACAGATGTCCTCCTTCCACAGCCCAGGGCATGGGGGGCCCGTCTGCCTGCTGTCACAACAGGTCATATGCTCCTGTTACATGTGTGTGCCCAGGCCCCAGAAGTATCTGTTTCTTTCATTCCACCCCCAGAGCCACCACGATACAAAGTGTACGCTTATTCATTCCTTCGCCAGATGTAACAGAAGTGAAAATGCTAAAGGCAGGAAAGACTTGCACTTTTTAAAGGGGTAATGGGAAGAGAAGAAACAGAAAACTGGCCTGGTACTTCTTAAAGGTGATAGACAGCATGTAGACAGGAGCAGGTTGACTGACGCAAGCTATTTTCTTAGTTGCTAAGGCCATGCAGTCAGGTAGCCATGAGTATGAATTAACATGTGCTGGTTGATCTTGGGTTTGTTGTTGCTTTTACATGTAGAAAAAACTCATTGGGCCAGTTTGGTGTGCACTTTCTGTGCAATTAACTCTACATATGGGATATTGTTATTGTGGTTGAGATGAGTGTGTTTAAGTATTACTGTCTTCAATAAAGGTCTTTTCAAGGTAGAATCTTTGCTTTTTACCTGCTCTTGGGTGGGGGAGTGGCATGCTTTATAATTAGTTTTTCCTTTTGTTATTATTTTTCCTTTTCATCTTTCTTCTTTTCCTTTATTTATTTTCTTTTATTTGAGACAGCATCTCTCTATGTAGTCCAACTTTCCTGAAACTATGTAGACCAGGCCGCCCTCAAACTCACAAAGGTCCACCTACCTCTGACTTCCAAATGCTGAGATTAAAGGTGTGCACCACCATGCCTGGCAATGTTGACATTATTTTTTTATTTTCTTAATGAAAATGCTTCAGGGCTTGAACTTTGATGACTTTATATTTATTTATTTATTTAGTTTACACCTCAGCTGCTGTTTGCCCACCCTCCGCTATCCCCACCCCTCTGTTCCCATCCCGAATCCACTCCTCCTCCATTTCTGTTCAGGAAAGGGCAGGTCCCCATGCATATCAGCAAAGCTATTGTCATATCAAGTTGTAGTAAGACTAAGCACCTCCCCATGTACTAAGACTGGGCAAGGTGACCCAATGACTTTCCTTTTCTACTAAAGAGAATATGTACCATTGAAGATATTTTTGAGAATACGTAAGACAGCTTTTAAAAGTCATAACACCCTAGCATAAGCTATTACTTCTTTGCATATATTCCACAGCAGAACTCCAGTTCACACAATATATGTGTACATATATATGTCTATTTGTCTGTTTTTTTTTCTTGATAAATTCTTGTAAACCTACCATCTCCATGCACTTCCAGAATCACCAATGTCTTGGAAATACTGCTTTTTTGCATTGGTTGTCCCATAAGCTTTCACCATTTCCTAGTCTGAATGCAACATTGCAGCTACTATTATCACACATGCTTTACTATTTCACAACATTCCTTGTGGTATGGATTTGTTATCTTCTAATTATGGAGAAATCTTCAGCATGTTTGCTAACCCACCCTCAAAGGTGCTTCTGGAGCATTCTAGCAAGTGGAGGCTTGTTGTTTTGCCCCTACCTTAAAACCGACTGACTGTGTGAGGGAACACAGTGCACCTCTGGAAGGGATGTGATTCTGTGCGCAGATGGATGACTGCAGCCTTGGGTGGGCTGGCTTCCTTTATTTAGCTACTGCGTGAGAGGCGGGGAAACAGAAGCCTGGCTGGAGAATGAGGGACCAGACTGTTTTTTTTTTTTTTTCAAGTGAAATGTCAAGCTATGTGCCTATGCCTGGCAGAAGACGACCCCCTGCAAGATGTGATAAGCCCCAGGACCGCTCTCCACACTGCACTGAAAATGCAGTGGGAGGGCTTCCCAAGCTGATGGAACTAATGACAGTAATAGCTCTGGGTAATTTGTCTTTTTCCTTACCGTGCACATTCTCTCCATGCGGTGCACTTTACACCTACCTCCAGGTTCACATCTGGAATGCTCCGGCCTCTCAGGCCTGATTCAGATAGGTTGAGCTCTCCAGTGAAGTAAATCTGACCCCTAATTTTCGTAATAATTCAGGATTATGCTAATGTTACTCAGCAACCATTGTACAGGGGCACAGAAGAAAGCTTACTCCCTGGATCCATGAGTGTGTGACCAAGCTTGCCTTGCATATTTGATCATAATTTCTCCCCCGTGTAATTTGAACAGGGAAAATATAAATTTTGGAAAATGTGGAATTTGCCTGACTGACAATTCTTTGCTGATTGTAAGAAATCTCCCACTTAAGGAAAATCAAATTTGCTTTCCCTTCTTTTGTATATAGGTTTTCTACCAAAGATTTATAAGAATCCTAATGATAGCCTTGGGTTTTTAATTCCAACAGTAAAAAATACTTAGATAGTTAAAGAGACTGACAAAATAATTTCAGGGACAGATAAAACAGACTTCACAGTGTCTTAATCTCATAAATACGGAGTGCGCTCAGGAAGATTTCAACAATAAAAATCCTATTTTAGGACTGGCTTCATGGCAAGGTTGTTCATTTAGCATTGTATTTATGTCCTACATTTTCTGTATTTATGTAAAAATAGCTGTATTATTAAAAGTATAAACATCTGAACAAATCTTTTGGAAAAATATAAATGGCCTTATGCTCTAAGAAATATTTGTGCTACATTAAAAGGGTAGGCTCTTCATTCCTGACTCTCTGAATAAAAACAGAATGAAAGTATCTCCATAAATTAGTATGTAAGTGATTGCCCTAGAAAGCAAGGCCTGTTCAGCTATTGTGAGGTCTGAGAAGATCAGAGTTTGTTGGTGGGATGGGTGGGGGAGTAAGCTTGTTTGTTTGGGTCTCTCAATCATTGTGTCAAAATATTTGTAAAGTTATTTCCAAGATAAAAAAAAACACTTAATTTTCTAACTGCTTTCCTTTAATTCACATCCAGGAAAATATGAGTGAAACCCTTCACGTTTTGAACTGATGCTTCTGCATAGTAACAAGAGATTGCAGGTTGCTTTCCCCAGTTAACACTGTTTCTCCCAAACAGTGTGGGAACTGTCAACACTCTTCTACAGTGACATCTGTGGCCATAATGGGTCAATAAAGAGATGGTTATCCTCAACACTCAGTTTCCCTCAATACCTCATCTTACTGAGTCTCTTTCTTTGGTTTTTCAAGGCAGAATTTCTCTGTGTTGCCCCAACTGTCCTGGTGTGTGCTCTGTAGACCAGTGTCCTCAACTCAGAGATCCACCCGCCTCTGCCTTGAGTGCTGGGATTAAAGTCCTGTGCCACCACCAAATACCTGGCTATTTCTTAAACTCTGGATCAGTTTGAAGGCAGAAGAGTTTGAAGTCGACTTCATACTTTCTCATCTCTAACCCCTTTGGATGAATGGTACAGACAGATGGAGTTCAAAACAGATCTAGTCTTTCCCTCCTTTGAACGTCCTAAGAGATGGACTCTTATCCAAATCCACTTACAGGGTAAAAATCAAGTTATATATCCATATAGGGAGGAGGAGCTCAGGCTTGGTGCTCCAGTGGCATCTGAGCACCGTTCCCTCCTGCCAGGTCTGAGCTCTCTAAGACTGTTTGCTCTAGGGGAAAAAAAATAATGACCCTCATTATCTCTCTGTGAAACCTAGCAGGCTGTGGGAGTGCTACTGGAGAGGCTAATCACGGCAGACATGGTCTGCTGACCCTTTCTGGGCACAGAGTGGAGCATTCTGTCTGTGTGCCAGATAGGGAAAAGATATGGCAAGCAGCAGCTGAACTCATGGATTGGGATTATATAAAGCCAACAGAATTCTGGCTATTACACTCTCCTTTCACACAACATTCTAAGATGTTTGGTAAGGAAATTCCTCAATGAACGAGAAGTTGGATTACAGCTCTGTGCTCTCAGCAGCATCTGTGCAGGGCGAACAGTCATTCAGTGCATGCCACTGATTAGATGGTGACACAGTGCTGGGGAATGCACTAGGGCATCCCATTCATGACGGTACCAGAGTCGACGACACTGGCTGTTATGACCATTATCTCCCATTTGTTAAGCATGGGTCTATATGCCTCCTCTCACACTTTGCTACTGCTCCAATATCTCACAGTGCTGTAGAGAAAGAAACTGAGGACCAGACAGTTCAGGCAAGGAAGGCGGTGAGGTGTGAACTAACTCTCAAGGCTGCAGATCACTTTGTCTCTCACACATCCTCTAATCTGTTCTCCCTTCTTTTTTTTTCCTGTTCTTGCCTTGACCAGCCTCTGCTACTCTCAGTAGACAACAGTTCCAGATGTGCAGTTACATGGCCTTAGGCAGTTGTTCCACCCCTCCAGACCCTTCTGCGGCCTTCCATAAACCCTAACTTACAAGGGTGAAAACTGAGTTTGAAAAAACTCAGCAAGAGGATCATAAAACTGCTGAGCTGAGCACCTGCCACACAGTGAGCACTCAGCCAGTGCCATCCATTAATCTCTAATGATGCACCTCTGCTCAAAGTTTAAAGTTTGTCTTTCCCTTCAGGAATCTGGAGTAGAGGTCTTTATAAAACTATATCGCTTGCCTTTAGAAGCCTTATAAAATTGAAGCGCATTTAAAAGTAAAGGCATATTTATTTATAACATTATAAAACCGGGCCTCTTAGGATATTCAGCACCTTCCAGAGGCAGTTATTATATGTAAAACAGTACTTTAGAATACTTTTCTTCAAGCCAATTTCTCTAGTTGGTAAAAATGGTAAGCATGGCATTTTGATCCAGAAAGTATTCAAGGTTTTATAGCTGATTTAGATGACTCCCGAGAAACACTTAGACATTTCCTATTTGGAGATGTATTCTTTCGAGAGGTGCTTCTCCATCAATAGAGAGTAGAATGTGCTTATGCTAACTATCCCTTCCGAGAAAAAGGGAAGGGACACACATTCTAGACACCATCAACTGCAATGTTTTCATTGATTTATTGGCTTAGCATATACTTTAATAACGTCTAAATTGCAAAGACACCTTCCAAGAGCCCATTTGGCCTAAAAAAGCTTACTGTTGCATAAAGGAGTGCAGGCATCATGCATAAACAGATGGAAGTTTGTATGAAGGGAAAACATAGAGTTCATAGGAAGAAGGAATCATTTCTAGGGATTAGGTCTGAGAGAGGCATGAGATTTCTACCTGTTTGTTTGCTTTCATGTGTGAAGAGAAAGTTTTGATTCTGCCCAACAGCTTCAGTTTGTGATCCAAAAGCCACATGCTTTGTGTGCTTTCTCTCTCACACAGAGGCATGTCGTCATGGAAGAAGCATGTGATGGGGAAGGACATGCTAATTTCACTAGGGTGCATGGGCAAGAAAGAGAGAGGAAGCAGTTGGTTTGCAATAGCTGTCTCAAGGGCATGTTCCTAGTGATTTAATTTCCTATTAGGTCCCAGTGATACTCTTCCAGCAACCACTAGTGTCATGGATTAGGAGCAAAGCTGTTAGCGTATGAGCTTTTCAAGGACTTTAGAAATCAATGTAAAACAGTATCCCTACAACAAAATTCTCTTAACCACTGATATATGGTACAGTTTGGACCCTCAATTTTTACTGCTAAAACGTTTAAATCTTATGTTTTGATCGTATTCTTTCTCCTTTCCTAACTCCTTCCAAATCCTAACCCATCCTACTTCATGTTCTCCCTCTCTCTCTCCCTGTCTCCTTCCCCCCTCCTTCCTTCCCTCCCTCCCCCCCAAATAATCCCCAAAGACAAAAAAGAAACAGATGAACAAGAGCCAATAAGACAAATAATACCAAAACAAAACAAAGTAAATAAAAAGCTCACAGCCGGGCGGTGGTGGCGCATGCCTTTAATCCCAGCATTTGGGAGGCAGAGGCAGGTGGATCTCTGTGAGTTCGAGACCAGCCTGGTCTACAGAGCTAGTTCCAGGACAGGCTCCAAAGCCACAGAGAAACCCTGTCTTGAAAAGCCAAAATAAAATAAAATAAAAAATAAAAAGCTTTCTCTCTCTCTCTCTCTCTCTCTCTCTCTCTCTCTCTCTCTCTCACACACACACACACACACACACACACACACACACACACACACAAAATAAACAAAAACAAAAACACCTGGAGTCAATTGAATGTTGACCAACTGCTCATGAGCACTGGGCCTGCTCTCGAAGGTAGATTTTTCTGAACTCGGTTTAGAGTTGGTGTGATTTGGGAAAAGATAAGGGACAGACATGCAGGGAAGAAGAAAGGAGTAAAGTGAACAAAGGTATAGGAAGGGCAGAGTCTGTGCTCTCTGCATAGAATAGTGAGTCCCTCTTGGTAGAGCACAAAAGACTGGATTTCACCTCAGGCATATGGCAAGATGAGCTGTGGCCCTAGTCCCAGGTCCCAACCCAATTCTGACTAAATTTTCAGGAGCAGTTTCTTCTCTCTTGGTGGGGGATGAAGTCCAGGAATCAGTATGTTTAACTTGCAACTCTGTTAGTTCTGAAGAACAACTAAGATACATGAACACCTTGGAGTCAAGGAAACCGTGCAGATGCTGGAAGGCACAGGTGGTTCTTGACCCAGACGCTGGGCTGGGATTGCAGGATGACTTTCCCTTCCCTTTCCCCCTTCCTTTCCCTCCCTCTCTCCTTCCCTCCCTTGTTCTCTTCACTTTTCCCCTAAGATCCAAGTCAATTATGTTAGAATTTGTAAGGGATGGGGCTTTATATATGCTTTAAAAAACTTAATTTTGATAACATTTAGTCTCCACAAACTTGGCAGGTACTAGTCAATGCACCCATTGTTCATCCTTAGTCCCTGTGAACTAATCCCGTGTTGACCTTTGTATCCTGCCACGCCTCCAGCTTCTGAATCATTTTGAAGCAAACCTCGTATGTTCTAATGATTCATTCATGGCATTTCAGTACACTTCTCTATGATAGCATTTAAAAGTGTCATAATACTGTTGCAGAACCTGGAAAATCAAATAACTGCTGCTCTGGGCTTCACCAGCTCATCAATGTACACAGTAATATGTAAATCTTGGTTTTGTTTGTTTGCTTACTTTTTACACAGACTGTTAGGGCCAGGATTGACCTAGCCCCCTCTCCCCTTCTCTTCCTTTTATAAAAATTTCTTTTAAGAAATCCAGGTCCTTTTACAGCTTGCTTTGTTCTGTATCTTGATAGTTACCTCCCTATCATGACATTTGACACATTTCTAGTTATCCATTGATAACTGGACCTAGAGACTTAATAAGATTATAGGTTGTGTTTTTGTACAAGATCATTTTATAGATCATGTGCTGTATTCTTTCATTAGGAAGAATATAATATCTACATATTTTTCTTCCTGAGATATTAGTCACCCTATGATTGATGTCTAGATCCATTAATTTAATAAAGATTATACCTTGGTGATATTCTACATTCATTTTGTTTATTTGCACTATACTTTGGCAAAGAAACCTTACTGTCATCTGTTAACTCAGTAAATGGTAGTCCAGTTTAATTGGAAAGGTAGGTTGTGTGATTCTATTTAAAATTAATTTAAAAATATTTTTCTGTGCAATACATTTTGATCATGTTTTCTCCCTCCCCAACTCCTGCATGATCCTACCCATCTACATGCCTACTCAACTTTATGTTCTTTCAATGATTCTTTCTCTTGCTGACCAATTTTAAAAATGATGAATTTTCATTAGTATCATGAAATGGGATAAAATTCATTCAGCAAGTACCATTTTCAGTTCACAGACTTAAACATAGTTGGGGATTTTTTTTCCTGTTCATACAGTGTTACTGGTGTGAATGTCCATGTTCTTTCTTGACATGATGGAAACCATTTAAGTTTAGTTTCTAAATTCTTTTGACCTGACCCTAACATGTGTGAAACATCACTTCCTGATCCTACAAGATCTCATAGGATTGCTTTGTGCATTTCTGACTCCAACCCTGAAGTTATTTCTCCAAGTGCCTTGGTACCCTTCTGTGAAATAAAACACACTCAGGATGTTAGTGATTCTCATTGCAGCAAAGAAATGTGTCTGGGAATCTGTACTGAAAGAGATATCTGTCTGCCTTTCTGTCTGTCATCTATCTGTCTGTTTGTGTAACTATTTCTATTATTTGTCTTCTTCATCCTTCTGAACTCCTTCCTCATCTCTGTCTCTAACACTATAGGGCCTGGTACATATTACCACTGCCCTGATACACCCAGCTCAAGATATCAGCTTTTTGGATAGCAACAAACTGAGAATTTATACTAAAACATTCCATTTATGTTGAATAATATAGGGTGTTATTTTATATTGACGATTAATTTCCCTTGCATCCCCAGTGAAGATGGAAATGTTTGTTTGACAATAGATAGACTAGATGGACCAATAGTTTTATCTTGTTGCCACATGTAAAATTTCAGTCTACAGCACTGTTAGTGAGTTTTTGTTTTGTCTTTTCTAGCCTTTTTGGCCTTAGACTTTATTCCATGACGAAGGCATAGAGAATTTCCTCTGTTTGCTTGAGGGTTGCTCATGTTCCAGTGGTTTTCCCTATACCCCTACACATACAGGCAACACTAATATTACTTATTGTGTTAAAATAAGAGGACATGAAGTTGTGGGGAATGTCTTGGAGGACTTAAAAGGATGAGTGTGGATGAAATATGATGAAAATACACTGGATACATGTATGAATCATCAAAGAACAGGTAAAAATGTGACCCCAAAGTTACACAATACATAAGAAAAAGTTTCTGGAGGGCTAAGGAGTTGCTAAGTGGGAAAACCTTCACATTCTTGGTTTGAGTCCTTGTGTTCACTTCCCAACACTGTAGAAGATATCACTTTGAATATTTTCCTGCTGGTTATAATAGCAATGAGCTATGACAAGGATTAATTTACTTGGTTTCCATTTTTAGAGGTCATTTTCTCATGTTAATTTTATTTAATAATAATAATATAAGAATACTTGCATGGCTCCAAAGTTATAAATAATGAACTAGGTTGTTTTCAAAGTAGTAGAGATTGTTGCATTCACCTACTTACTTCCTCTTAAAGAGTTGTTTAAACAAAGAATAGCTTCTGATTCCATTACTTGTATTCATTGCATAATTGTTAAGCACCCACAATTGTTGACTGAGTTTTTCTGTCCCATCTGTTCCTACAGTTGTTCAGTCCCAAAGAAATACACAGAGGTCTACATTAATTATAAACTGGTTGGCCTAGTAGTTCTTATTAACTCTTATAACTTACATTAGCCCAGAATTCTTGTCTATTTTAGCCCCATGGCTTGGTACCTTTCTCGGTGAGGCAGTCACATCTTGTGTCCTCTGAGTCTGCAGACTAAGCTTTTCTTTTCCAAGAATTCTTCTGTTCTCATTGCCCCACCTGTACTTCCTGCCTGCTCTCCCTGCCTCTACTTCCAGTCTGGCTACTGGACAATCAGCATTTTATTAAAAATAATACGAGTGACAGAATAAAGGACCATTGTGCCACAGCACACATTGATCTTACATGTGGGAAAATTGGAGAAGACTCAACTGTAGAATATGGTGAGTTAGCCTGTGAGTCTTGGGGAGAATGGGTTTAATTACAGTTTTTCAGGGTTGTAGCACCTTCATCTAGACTACTGACCACTGTTTAGTAGGTCCTGTTAAGTAGTAATGGAATGAATGAATAATTATGTATTAGAAGTTTGCAATCAAAATTTTAAGGGCTGGAGAGATGGCTCAGTGGTTAAGATCACTTGGTACTCTTGAAGAGGATGCAGGTATGGTTCCCAGCCCTTATATAGCAGCTAATAAGCATCTGTAATTCTGATTTCAGAGGATCCAAAATCCACTCTGGCCTCTTTGGGAACTGCAAATACATGGCTGCCATACATAGATGCAGATGAAACATACTCATGCATAAAATAGAATAATTAAATCTAAAACCCTTAAGCCTTATTTCATTTGAAAAGTCGGTCTAGGAACAGTTATACCCAAAGGCTGTTCCATCCCATCACAAGGCCATTTGCTCAACCATTTTCACTGTGGCCTTATTCATTATAGTCAGAATCTGTAAACAACCTAGATGTCCGCCAGCAGAAAACTGGATAAAGAAATTGTCATACAGTTACAGAACAGATTGTTATTAAGTTCTTTTTCAATGACACTGTGAAATTTCCAGGCAAATGAATGGAACTAGAAAAAAATTATCCTGTGTAAAGTTAATCCTAACTCTAACCCAAACCCAGAATGATTAATATAGTATGTGTTCACTTATAAGGAAATATTTGCTGTTCAATAAATAACTAAGCAAAAAGTCATAGACCCAGATATGTTAGTAAACAAGAAGGATTTAGAGGGGAGGCAGAAATCTCCCTGTGAGCAAGAAATAGATTAGATTTTATGGGCAGACTGGGGGTGAGTGGGGATTGAAGGGGTATCAGGTGAAGGGGAAGGTGGGGTAGAAGGAGTGAGTTTTGGGAAGGGATGGCTGGAATTGGGAGGGATTTGGTGGTGGTGTGGAAAGCCACTGCAGTGGAAACTTCTTGGAATCTGCAAATGTGATCTTAATGAGCATCCTAGTAGGGGAGGGCACAGAGTCGCAACTGGCCACGTCTCGCAGTCAGGTGAGGCTTCCAGTGGTGGGACTAGGGTGTATTCAATTGAGTTGTTGGCCAAGGGGATGCCAAAGTAATTCCCAAATAACCCAGGGTGCTGCTAAGACAAAAGGCTGCTCTCTACAAACTTACAGTGGGACCCCCATTGCTGAGGACAACACACACAGAACTCACTGAAAATGGAGAAGTTGAGCTGGTGCCTACATGGAGCTCTCACCCCTACATTCCAGTCTCTTTGGTGTGGGAAGGTCTCTGCAGGCTACTGAAAGAGAAAAGTGGACATCAACCCAGTCACAAACCCTTTGACCTACAGTCTGTCCTGTCTGAAAAATATGCAAGCAATGTCTGATTTTTATCTAAGGCCAACTTCTCAAGAAGAAACCCACACTTGACACTGCTTGGGTAACCCAGAACCAGAGACTAGATAGCCCAGAGATCCAGGGTAAAACCAAATACTACTAAACTTAAAAAAAAATCAATAAAATGATTCCTAATGGTATTCTGCTATGCTCATAGATCAGTGCCTTATCCAGTGATCATCAGAGAAGCTTCCTCTGGCAGCAGAAGGGAGAGGATGCAGAGACACACAGCCAGACATTATGCAGATAGATAGGTAGGTAGGTAGGTAGGTAGGTAGATAGATAGATAGATAGATAGATAGATAGATAGATAGATAGTCTAAAATGGAATGTCTCCATTGGGTATCTCCCCTTAGAGATCAAGGATCCCCACAGAAGAAAATGTGGAAAGATCCAGAGAGTATGGAGGACAAGGCCCTCTGAATCAGCTCAGCAAGGCACATATGAGCTCACAGAAATTGAAGCAGCAAGCAGAGAAGCTATGTGCATCTTCTTCCCAAGTCCTCTGCATACACATAATAGCTTATTTTTTTTTCCGAGGCAGGGTTTCTCTGTGTAGTAGTCCTAGTTGTCCTGGAACTAGCTCTTGTAGACTAGGCTGACCTCAGACTCACAGAGATCCACCTGCCTCTGCCTCCCGAGTGCTGGGATTAAAGGCGTGCGCCACTACGGCCAGACTAGTTTAGTATTTTTATGACATTCCTGATGGTGAGAAAGGGGTCTATGACTCTTGTGTCTGCTGTTAGGGTTCTTTCCCTCATGTTGGGTTGCCATATCCAACAGATTTTGTGCTATTTATGTTATCTTATGTTTGGTTTTGTCGTGTTTGGTTGTTATTTCTTAGAAATCTGCTCTTTCTGAATGACAGACAGAAAGTGAGTGGATCTAGAGGGGAGAAAAAATAGGGAGGAACTAGAAAAATAGAGAGAGGGAAAGCTATAATCAGGATATATTATATAAGAAAAGAATCTATTTTCAATTAAAGAAAAAAGGGGGAAAGGAGTACGGAAGGAGAAAAAAAACTGGAAAGCGAGGTGAACAGTTTGGAAACTTATTTGAGTAATTAGATGGCAGTAAATTTGAATAATGAAGTAATAAGATATGAAAAATGTTTGTTTCATATGCTTCTGTTCCATTCCCCAAGATTTAGTGCTTACAGCCCTGATGTAGCTTCCTGTAGCCTGAGGAAAATTCAGGCATAATGAGGATGGCGGGAATGAAGCAAGCCCTTTCCAAATTGTACTTTTTGAAATTTTCAGAGAAAAGTGAAGACAAATGAAGATGTTTTTGAGAGAAAGGGGGTGAAGTAAAGAATATTCTGGATCTTGGCTGGACGGTGGGTGAGGAGACAGTAAAATGAAATGGTCTAGAGGCCTCTTCTCTTTAGATAGTGGCGGCTTTTGAAGATACCCATCGCACTATGGGATAACTGTGAGTAAATATTGAAATGAAGAGTCACCAATAAACTGGGGATGTTCAGCCAGTTTAGGGCGAAAGACAAAACAAATTGTGAGGTTCTATTTTCTTCTGGGCAAGGATGAAGATCCATAGAAATGCTACTTTGGAAATTGTCATCCCAGGTTTAAATGAACCTTAGTAGTCTCACTTGATCCCCTATAGGAAAAAAGATCGCAAAAGAGATATAGATGTATGGAAAGAAACAGGACTTAAGTCATGCTTGGTGGGGCATGCCTATAATCTCAGCATTTGGGAGTTAGAGGAAGGAGAACTCTGAACTAATGGCTATCTTGGGTGAAACAGTGAGATTCCTTCTCAAATCCAGCACTCCTCAGAAATATAAGGAAAAGAACTGAGGCTTAAAATGTCCAACAGTACAGTTTACCAGTGAGGTCGATACCAAAGTACAGACATCTAATTGATGCTGCTCTCAGTAGTTCTTGGAGGCTGCTTATAAGCGGGTTGAATTATTTATTGCATGCATCAGAAAAATTGCAGTACAAATAGCTTGAACTCTTTGCATTATGTTTTAAATATTTATGCAAATATGCATGTGAACATGTAGATGTTTGAGAATGAAGTTTTCACATATTATCAAGTTTTGGGATTAGTGTAAAAAGGCCTGATGTCTTTTTACGAAGTGATCAAACTTATCACGACATTTACATACTCTAACATGTAATCATCTTTGCATTAATGAAAATATTTTCTTTAAATATTTTGAAAGGAAAGCATCTTCACTGAATCAAAACTGACATTTTAATTTGAACTCTCCACCCTGAAAAGAGTTTGCAGTCAAAATTTGTCATTAAAAACACTCAGTGAAATAAAAAATAATGATATGCTGGCTTGCTTCTACAAGGTTCGGAGTAGAATTCTAATGATACTATATTTTAACACTCAGTTGACTTATTTTACTGCCATCTAGGGATTGAGTGAAGTAGCTATTGTTGCAGTGGGAAATGATACAGTCTTGGACTCATAGGAACTTCGTTGATGACAGAATTGGCTCATGTCTTGATAGAGAATGATTCTGGTGGATCAGATGGTCTTGGTTTCCCATCTTAAAAATTTGAATAGAATAGATATACATGGTCTTTAGATAATATTGTATGACAAAGTATAGAAATGGATCTCAGGCAAATAGAAGATTGTCAAAGGTGTATTTTACACATTGTATAGTAAATAATGGTGAGAATAATTGTTCCGAATAGGGGTCGTGTCATCTTGATCATAATATTTGCATATGCCCGTAGCTTCTGAAAGCATGTTTCCCTTCTTGTTCTCTGTTATGGCATCTGTTTCATGTGCTCTCGGAAGTGTGTGTGTGTTAGATCAATCTCCAACACAACAATATGAGAGTCAATCTTTAAAAATATAAAACATTTTATTTATTCATCAACGATAGTACATTTACAATTACGACATATAGTGAACAAACAAACAGACAGTTTTCCATTATTTTCAAATTCCTGGCATGTCACTCATTGATATTCAGGGACAATAAATCAGTATTCATAGGTCTTTTTAGGGTTTTCAAAATCATGATATTCTACTCATTTTTTTCTAGTAAGCTTCACACTCTATAATTTGAAGAGGTAGTAGTTCTTACAAAGAACTAAATTCTATAGAAGTATCCAGTGAAAATATCTGCAATTCATGTCTTGCCATAAAGTAATAGCCCTTAAAAGAATCACAGGTAGATACTGCCCATATAAGGACTCATTTCACATTGAAAATATGTGGTACCTTAGGATTGCATTCAATATACTTACATAAAGTATATTGTGCATGTGAGTTCTTTAGTAAGTATTTCCTCTTTTTTAGTACCTCTTCTTGTTTATTAAATGTTATATGTGCATATATATATCTACATCTCCACACATAGGCTTATTTATATACATGTATAGATTACAGACTAGCATCCATATTTGAGGGAGAATATGTGGTTAATTTCTTCCCAGGATTCAGTAACTCACTTAATAAAACACCTTCCAAGCCAATATAGTTCCCTGTAAATTTTGCAATTTCATTGTTTTGGAGGTGAACAATATTGCATTTTATATACATACTATACCAGATTTTCCTTATTCATTCATCTGTTGATAGACAACTAGGTTGGCTCCATCTACTTGCTACAGTGAATAGAGCAGCAATAAACAGAAGCAAGACCTTTAAGAGGTCAGTAGATAATGGGAGACCATTTCCTCATAAATGGACAAATGTCACTATGATGAGTATTTCCTATAAAAGTGAGTTCTGCCTTTTGCTGTTCTCTTACCTTCTCTTTCTTGAATGCCTATACACACATGTACCGTCTTGCTTCCTGAATTCTGACATTGGTTGGCACAAGAATGTTTTCACAAGCTGTTGATCCTACAGCCTTGGATTTTCCAGCCTACATAATAGAGAGAAACAGACCTCTGTTCTTTATAAGGTGCCCAGTCTCAGGTATTGTGGGCAAACACCACACTTCAAACTAAGATGGTGACATATAATGCTATCTATTCAGTTTGTTTCGTGTTCTTGAACATCATGGTTTTCCCATAATTTTAAGACCAATCTTGGTTCTTTAGAATTATGCAATGTAGCATATATCACTTTGAGTGAAACAAAATTCATAATTTCCCCATTCAATAAACAAAAACATTTAGGAGATTTCCAGTTGCTCATAGACTAATTTTAAATTTCTATCAGTTCTTGAATATATTCAACAGTATACATGGATGAAAGAATTAATAATAATTTGCAGCTTTTGATATGAGTACCTTCCTTCAAGATACAGGAGACTTCTATTCTCCCAGTAGCAAGCAATTCTACTCCATAGTAAGTACATCATGACAATTTTAAGAAATCTTTGTCAATGACACAGGTGAAAATACCATTTTACATTAAATGTTTACATTAAGACACACAAACACATCTATTATCATATATTTGCCTTCTTTAGGTTGTCTATAGTTTGGGTTCAACTCTTTTGTATTAAACTTTAGAAGATCTTCATACATTAAAGTTATTAATGCTTTGTCTGTCACAATCATTATTAATATGTTTTCCTATGCTTTTGTCTCATTTTATTTGAGTATAACAATTAAATATTGTGTGATCGTTTAAAAAGATTTATCTATTTTATGTGTATGAATGTGTCTGTGTACTAAATGCATGCCTGGTACCTGTGGGAGTCAGAAGAGGGCATCGGATCTCTTGAAACTGGAGTTGCAAACAGTTGGGAGTTGTTGCGTGGTGGCTGGGAACAAAACCCTGGTTCTCTGCAAGAGCAACAAGTACCCTAAACTGAAGAGCTATCTCTCTAGATGCTTAATATTGTGTATTCCTAATGTATATCTTTTGATGATTTTATTATATGCATGTGAAATAAATAGATGAAATAAAATACAATGAAATAAAAAGCCAACTAGGAAATTACCTTAAAATTATTTTATGGTGGGCCTAAAAACATTCTACACATTTTAATTAATGAATAGTATTCATTCTAAATTGTGTATTCACTCCTTTTCCACCTTTGTACAAAATGTGCTAAGTACAGCTTTATGATAGATATTTTATATGTTTTGTTTTGTAGGGAAATAGTTCTCAAAAATAAATTTTAAAGAAGTCTCTCTGCTTTTTTATTTACAGCTGGCATTTGTAACAGCAGATCCTATGTATGTATGTATGAACATATGTATGTATGTATGCATTCATTTATTTATTTATGTGTTTTAGTGTTTTGCCATGGGAAGTTTCAGGTCTCCTGCAACTGGAGTTACAGATGGTTATGAGCTAGGGTGTGGGTGCTGGGAGTTAAACTTGTGTCATCTGGAAGAGCAGTTGGTTCTCTTGACCACTGCGCCATCTCTCCAGCCCCATAACAGCCGAGTTAGTAAATTATCTTTCTGAGGCTAGTAGAACTTATGAAATCAAAACCATGATGTGGACCTGAGCCCAGGTCCACTCCCTTTTATAACATGCACCGCCCCTTCCTATTGTGTATTGCCTTGGCAAGGTCTTCTTGATTGACACAAATGTGCTCTGCTGTATATCTATGATAACTGCTCTGGGAACTCATAATTGCTTCTTTTTGAAAATTTACGTTTATTTGTTTATTATGTGTGTGTATGTGTGTGGGTGCACACAGACCATGGCCTGAATATGGTGGTCACAGGACAACTCGTGAGACTCGATATGGGTCTGAAGGAACTAACTCAAGTCATCACGCTTGGCAACAAATGTTTTACTGAGTCATATTGCCAGTCCCATAGTAACTTCTTTAAAATCAGTTTTACATGTGTGTCCTCCACTTTTAGCAAACGGCAAGTGTCCTGCTCTCAGCTTTTATATGTGACAATGACAGCTAGAAAGAATAAGTAACAATGGGAGCCATTGTGTGCCAGCCAGATGTGTGGAACCTTCTTCGAAGAAGGTTTTACCTTGTCACTCTTACACTGTTACAGAAAAGAGGATAAACAACTCAGACTGTAAAAATTCAATACAAAACACAAATCGATTAGAGTATGTTTGCTGTATATAATGATTTTTATAAGAAAAACTGATTTTTCTGACTGACGTCAGAGTAATTTTTCTCTAAGGAAAGTACTTAAGTTAGTTCTGCCCCAGCCGTCTGCTTCCCAAATTATTGCTGACTGTGTTTGAATATGTAGTAAACACTTAATAACTTTGTCTTATAGTTTCCTTTAATGCAATGTTGCAGATTAGAGTTATTACGGATTTTACTGTTGAATAAACTCTGAAGTTTTGGATGTACACATTACTTGCCTAATATTATGTCTCAGACCTCATGGTTTGTGTTTGTTACCTTTCTTTTTTTTTTTTTTTTAGTTCTGACCTTGGGTTGAGTTGTGGAATATGTAGCTTTGGAGGTTTCTTCATTAAATTTCAAGGCATGCATGTCTGCTTCCTATTTGAGTGATAGAGTAGCTGAAAATTTATTGCATTGAAGCATTCAGCGGTGCTCAATGGTCCAACCAGAAAGTATAAATATGTAGGAATGGCATACTTTTTTCTTTATATGGTTGTATAAAAGAGCTATAAAGAAAATCTAGATGCATTTGAGGTGAGGATGAATGTAATGTTCCAAATGATGCGTATGTTGAAATTATTTTTTGTAGGAAGATACATATCTTGGGGTTTTGCTGAAGTTTCTGTTAATCATTCTTCCACTGCATTGAAAGAGCAAGATACCAATTATGATGCAAACTGTGCACGTTTAATAACGTACAGATGATTAAAGAAAGGATAATAGTGGAAGGCTGTAATTCAATTTGATGTCTATTTATTACCACTGCATGTAGAACCATGGCTTGTGAAAACATTGGGGAGATGGGAACTATACAGAGAAAATTATATTAAGCAAGTACCTCTGCATTTACAAAGGCCTTCAGTATCACATTGTTTCTGGGGTAAGGGTGAAAATCACCAAAGTATATAATATATTTGTACTAAATTATCTTTATTGAATACCATCATCATTTGTACAACAAATAAATACCAAATAAAATATATTTGTTCACAGGCTCCAAATCATAGAGATAATGGAAGAATGAGAAAAGGCGGCTTCTTGGTGGGCAAGAGAACAGATTGAGAGCCACATCAGAGGGGAAGGCAGTGGGTGGATTGTATTTGTATTCCGTAGGAGATTATAGTGCCAAAATCACAGAGATACAGAATTCTCTTAGAATTACAGAGATATGGGCAGTTAGCAGGACAAAGAACAGTTACCTCATTCGTGCCTAGGAAAAGCCGGAAGTAAGGAGCTTGGAGCCCCCAGAAAGCAGTTTGTCACCAGATTAATAATTCAGTCACACCTGTCTACTCTCCTTTTCCCATGCTACCATGACTATGCTAACATCATTTCGAGAGAGCTGGGTCTTTTATCCTTCCCGAGACAGGAGCTCCATTCAGATTTCAATTCTTGCCATCAGCACCACAACCCAGAAAATCCTGCAGAAGCTCTCAAGACCACAGGTGTGAATTGTGAGAATTGCTGGTCACTTCTGTGGATGACAGCAGTGACTTCTGTGGGCTTTGTTCTCTTGCTTTGCCATCAATCTCGTCCTTGGTCACTAACGTCTGTCTATCTGTTGGCACATTACTTCTGACTACTCACTGGTTTGTACTTGTGCTGAAATTTGGTGCTCAGCGCTGTCAAGCCGATCTCAGGGTGTGTGTGTGTGTGTGTGTGTGTGTGTGAGAGAGAGAGAGAGAGAGAGAGAGAGAGAGAGAAAGAGAGAGAGAGACAGACAGACAGAGAGAGAGAGAGATTCCTACTTGAGTTTGAGTTGGTGTTTCATTAACAATAGTACCCTATTGGTAGTTCTTGCTTCTCCTTTCTCTCCAAGCCCAAAGGTCCACATACATACTACTTGTATACTTTATTGTTCTAATTTGCGAATGTTGTCCAGAGGTCGATGTCCATTGTTTCCCTTTTAAGACATAGTCTCTTACTGAACTTGTAGCTCATCAATTTGGCTAGACTTGCTGTCTCTACACACTCACTCCCAGTACCGGGTAGGCAATGTAATAATTCTCCATTTTTCACATGGGTTCTGGGGATCCAAACTTAGGTCCCCATGCTCGCTCTTTGGCAGATGAGCTCTCTCCCCAGCCCATGTCACATTTTCATGTGTGAATTCATATCAGTAAAAACAGGAGGAGGCAAGCTAAGAGTCTGAAATTGGGAGTTAATGGACAGGATGCAAATCCTAGACTGAGCCTGTTCTGTTGAAACTGGAGAAAATCACTTTTCTCTTATTATTTTAATTTTATTCTGCCTAAAATGGAGATCACTGCCATGTGTGACATTTGGGACTACCATGATGATGAAAACAGTTTTTACATGTAAAAATTTTATGGTTATGCATGCTGCATTTAGTTATTACCATATCACACACACATAAGCACACACACAGAAAACACACATAAACCTGTCATTATGAATAATTAAGTCCTACTCTGTATCAGGGGCCCTCAGACTCATTCAAACTGTGTAAGACCATACTTTTATAGTAGTGAATTGATCTTTTAAAAGCTAGTAATGTCTTAAACAAAAGTGAATAAAGATTCCTAAATACAAAATTTTAGATGTTTTGTCTTCTTGACTTATCATTCATTTTATTCATTTATCACTCCTACTATTTACCATTCATCAAAATCTATTAATCTTCCAATTGTTCAATAATGTTCTAAGCATTAAAATATTTCTATCCTTACATAATTGCAAACACAAATAATTCTTTTTTTTTAAAAAAAAATTCTGTGTGTGGATGTTTTGTCTGCTTGTATGTCTGTGTATCACATACGTGCCTGGTACCTGAGGAAGTGCTGGATACCCTGGGGCTGGAGTTACAGACAATTGTGAGCGGCCGTGTGAGCGCTGGGAATCAAACCCAGGCCTTATGCAAGGGTAGCTAGTGCTCTTAACCTCTAAGTCATCCCTCTGAATCCTGTAAATCATTCTAAGAATGAGTGAGTGTCATGTTTATTTCTTCTATGGTATTATTGGAAATTGAACACTCATTTTCAAACAGTGTTCCATGAAATCATAAGCAAAGAGAACAAATTACATAGTTAAAGGAGGGTGCTTACTCTTTTCACCAAGCTGGATTGGACATTCTACATTGTGTCTGATCCTATATACCTGCTTTCTTCAATTAGAGGAATACATTTCAACTTCAGCTGTAGGCCAGCACACCAAAGTGCTGTAGAGGCTGCATGACTTACTTCACTTTGATATGAAATATAACATGGTGCCATGTTCTAACTCTCCAGGGATTTTTATGAGATTTAATTGAATAGGATTTTATTATCTAAGGAAAAAGATTAAACAGCCAAGTCACATATCCAGCCCCTCAAGATTTGATTCTCTTGGTACTGAGAAGTGATTGGTATTCTCAACAGGGAGCCAAGCATTTTCAGAAACACTCCTGTGCTTCCACCCAAAATACTTTATGCTTATTTGCGTGAAAAAACCCTTACACTTCCTTAGTTCCTTCCTTTAACTCCTCCTTCCCTTGATCGCCTCTCTTCTCCACCTGCCTTTCTCTGAGTCAGGATCTCACTCTACATCCCACTCTGACCTTAAATTCTTGGCAATCTCTCCCTGGTGCTGGGATCACAGTTTTGAGCCTGTACCTATCTTCATTCATGAATTATTCATGTTTTTGTCCTAAATCAGAAGACAAAGGTCAATTTAAAGTTTTATTACCTAGCTAGCCAACCAACCAACCAATCAAACAAAGAAACAAACAACTGAACAACCAACTAACCAACCAAACAACTAACCAAGGTCTCTTACTGACTTGAAGCTTACTGAGAAATCCGGGGTGTCTGGCCAGCAAGTCCCAGAAAATACACCTGTTCCTAACTTTCTCTCCAGCACAGGGATTACAGGTGTGCATCACCGTTCTAGGGTTTAATTTTGTATGACTTCTGGGAATTGAACTCAGGTCCTCATGCTTCCAAGGCAAACAATTTTTGACTGATTTATCCTCCTAGACCCACCCATTATTCTAACTCAAAGGTTGCACTTCAGCAATCCTTTTTAAAAAAACTGGTTAAATAGAATGGCTCTGAGGGGGAAACACCTGTTGACCCCCTTGAAATATTTATCACATTGCCATAGTCACTTGTTCAAGTCTGACTTTTCTGTCAAGCTCCTCATCTCATGAGGCCAGCTTCATATTAGTCTTATTTCGTGAGCCAACACCAGTAACGTAAGTTAACATGTATTTAACTTATTATATACTAGGCAATGTGCTGTTTTGTTTAAACAATCTCATTTGCAGAGATTGCTTCCACTTTGAAAATGGGAAAGTAAGGCGAGGGGATGTAGAAAAGTACTCACAACCGTTACACAGTTAGCGAGGCCTGAGGCTGAATGATTCTGCCACAATAAACAATCTCCCGGTCTCGGTAGACAGTCACCATGGTTCATGTCTTGCTCCTATTCCCCCCCGCACAGGGCAGGCTATTTGTATTTGCATGCTCCTTACCAGGGAGCCCTAGCTCATGGAACAGATGTTTTATCTAAAACATTTCCAGGTAGCAGCAGAAAAGGTCATCGTGACAATCCACAAGGCACCGGCTCTTTAAGTTTCCACCAAGAAATGAAAAATGCCCTGTGCTCATATTTCATTAGCTTGTGTGAAACTAATCTTCTTGTCTACTGGGTTGGAAGTTTTACCCTTTCTCAGAGAGAACTGAATTCTTTTTAAACAATAACACAGTCTACTATAGACAGTAATCCAAGTTTTCCTGACGCCAGAGCCCATATTTAACTAGTGAATAACAATGGCCAAATAACTTTGACCTTTCCTACCTTCTCCAGGTAAGGAAGTGAGTCACGGATACAGACAGATACTACATGTAAATAAAGAAAGAAAAATTAGAGATTACAGAGATCATCTATATTACTTTCAGTCACATTTGGTGTAATTTTGTTTTAGCTGATTTCTTGGGCTATTCTATGATCTAAAGAGATGTAGTAGATATTCATGTTCTATTTATTTGTTAGCCTGCATTAGCCTAAAGGTTGCTCAAGTAAAGTATTCAGCCATCTAGGCCCATTAACCTGTCTCGGAATACGAATGATAGCTGGAATCTGAAGTCCAGGGAGGGTTTTTCTGGTTGTTTTTGTTTTTATTTGTGTATGTGTGTTGTTTTGTTTGGTTTTTTATTTATTTTTTCACTAAGATTGTACATAGGGCTTCTGTGCTGAGGGGAGAGGGAAGAATCTCTCTCTGCTGTATCTTCAGCCTTCTTTCTCCATGTCATTTTGAGAAAAGCTTTCACTGAATTGTCCACACTGGCCTGAACTTGCATTCCTCTCGCCTTAGCCTCCTTTATAACTGGAATTACAGCCTGCACCACGAGGTCTATTTTTGGGCTTCTTAAAACTATGACTCATCAATTGTGGTAAGTCAGAAATCAATCAGATAGATAAACTTTTTTGATATAAAATAGCATACATTGTACAGTCTCTTCAAAAATTACCACTACAGCTGTTAAGAATACAAAAAGGTTCTTTGAGAATGTTTTATGATGTGTTGAGAACAAGATAAATGAGGAAGAGGTTTTCTTCTAGTCACAGATGTTCTCCATTTTCCTACAGTGTATTTAATTATACCTCCTTGTGAATTTTATTTGGTACAATTATAATTTTTAGATGTTTTGCAGTCTGCTTGCGAGAGTGTCTACTGAGAAACGCAAAATTCTATTTTAGTAATCTCTATAATGTTGAAGATCACTCTGAAATTTTGATGGGAAGAACCTGCTTATTTTGACAAACATATCAAATGGAGTTGTCTTTATCTAAGTAGCCCAGTGGAGGGAAAGTCAAAGGGGATACTGTAGCACCTCTGTATTGCCAAGTGAACTTGATCTGCATTACTTATTTCATGTTATGTTAATGAGGCGTGGTCTCTCTAAATAGCCTGAGATGGCCTTGAACTCTCATCCTTGTGCCTTAGCTTTTAGTTGGGGCTAAACGAGTGTACCCACATGCCTACATGAACCATCCATGACTGTGGATCTTGCAGCTTCCCCATCTTTTTGGTGACATCTGCTTTGTTGGCCTTTTCATTGCCAAGTCTGTCCATGTAAAACTGCAGAGACATCATTCTAAACTCTTCCTCCATGATCACAAGAACACGGCCTGACTTTTCTCTGGCTCCCCCACCTACTACTACACATGGACAAAACACAAAACAAAATCCAAAATCAAACCAAAATGATCTATACAGATGCCCATGAATGTGTGAGTGGATAAAAATAGCGTAACTTCACAAAAGATCGTACAAAGAATTGAATGTCCAGCGCCTCTGTTGGAGTGCTAACATGAAAGAGATAAGAAATTACCTATACCCAGTACCTATCATCCCATGCTTCCACATTAGGCCAGTTTGGTATCAGTCTCAATGTTACTTCTGGTAATGAAATTTCTAGTAACAGTGTTCCTGAGGTATATCCTTCTCATGGATGAAGACTTGATGGCTTGCTATTTATTTATTTATTTGATTTTTGAGACAGGGTTTCTCTGTAGCTTTGGAGCCTGTCCTGGAACTAGCTCTTGTAGACCAGGCTGGCCTCGAACTCACAGAGATCCGCCTGCCTCTGCCTCCCGAGTGCTGGGATTAAAGGCGTGCGCCACCACCGCCTGGCTGACTTCATGGCTGGTAAAGCCTGATTCCCAAGCCTGCATAACAGCTCTTCTAGAATACAGAGCTTTTCCTGATGCTGCCCTAATTCCTTGCCTTTGCAGAGATCTCCTACAGCTTCTCTGAGGAAGTGGCTTCCTCTAAGGGTTAATCTTGATCATCAGCCTGATGAGATCTAAGATTAACTGAGAGGCAGGCCTCTGGGTGTGCCCATGAAGAACCATCTTGAGTCGGTAAGACCTACTTCCTGTTGTTGGCATCATTCCATGGGCTGGAATCATGAACTGTGTCCTAAGGAAAAAGTGAGCTATACACAGTTATTTGCTGGTCTGTGCTTCCTAGCTGCAGATACAACGTGGCCAGTCCCTTCCAGGTTTTGCTACCAGGCCTTCCACACTATACCCTGAGACTATGAGCTGAAATAAACTCTCTCTCCCTTAAATCGCTTTTGTCAGAGTGTTTAACCACAGAAAAGAAGAGTAAAGAAGAGACTCCATACCCCTGCAGACAATGATCTAGGGTGACGGAGCAAAGACTTTTCTCTTACAGTGACTATCAGTGAGCTAGGCATTAGCATTCATGGTGACTTTAGGTACTATTAATCCTGTCATCCCTACATCATGAATACATTGTAATCTTTTTATAGCTCAATTACACTTCATACACAGTTATCTATTTTAGCTGGTCCATTTTGCACCTCTATACATACATTTTTACAAACTATTTTTACTGCCTCCGTTTTTCCTTTCTTCTCTTCTTTCTTTTTTGATTTTTAGAACTTCGTTTTAGTGTAACCATGCATAAAAAGTACATTTATATTTGTTAATAAAATGCAATTATGTTAAACTTATGCTTTATTTTATGTATGTGTATGTATTTTTCTATCTTTGTCTCTCTCTCTGGATCTTCAGATGCTGTGGAGGCTGGAAGAGGGTGTAAGTTCCTTTGGAGCTGGAGTTACAGGTGCTTTTCAGTTATTCTAAGTGGATGCCGGGATCTGAACTCCAGTCTTCATGATTGATCAGCAAGCACTCTTAACTACTGAGCCATCTCTCCAGTTCTTACCTAGATATGTACTTACAGAATCAAAATATATGTGTAGTTTTAAAGTGTTTTGTCCATATTGGCATCTTGTCTTCTAGAAATGCATTAAATTAGCACTGAACTAGCTTATGTGTGAGTGTGAGTGTTCTATTTCTTCTCCCAAATACAAATTGATTTCAAATGATTAACTCTTAACATTTTGTAGACTAAAAAAAAAAAAGTAATACATTTGCTAATATGATAGAGTGGGCTCAATTATATAATAGCCTTTAAAATGATTTTGACATATGTTTTTTTCAATGTGGATTTGTTAGTAAGTATTAATATTTTATTCATCATACAGTGAGCATGACCAAGAATATGTGCAGCATTGTTTCTCTTGTCTGAAATGGATAGATGAATAATACATTAGAAAAACTTTCACACTGTCAGAGCTACACTTCACTTTACCTTTACGGCCTGAAAGACCAGGCAACATCTAAGACTATGCAACAAACAGAACCTTGACATATTTGAATCAATTCACGTGTCCTTAAGATGTGCCAAAATAGCTGGGAACTGGTGGCACATGCCTTTTATCCCAGCACTTGGGAGGCAAATACAGGTGAATCTCTGTAAGTTCAAGACCAAACTGGTCTACAGAGTGAGTTCCAGGACATCCAAGACTACACAGAATACTGCTGTCTCAAAAAAGAAAGAAAGAAAGAAAGAAAGAAAGAAAGAAAGAAAGAAAGAAAGAAAGAAAGAAAAAATGTGATGAAATATTCACCAGGTATTATAGTAATATAATAACTTATAGTAGCCTTTATCAGAAAACACGTGCAAAATCCTAAGATTTTTCTTTTTGAAAAAGACACGCCTTTATTTTTGGAAATTAGAAAGTAGCAACACAAATTCGACTTGGTAGGTTTCTCTCTCTCTCTCTCTCTCTCTCTCTCTCTCTCTCTCTTTAGATTTCTTCTTTTATTTTCAGGCGGTCACAAGGGTTGAGAGGTGGGCCTGAGAAGACTGGGAAGTGAATGTGATGAGGATGCTGTGGCCGGGGTGCAGTTTGAAGCTCCCAAGGGAATAATTAAAAATGTTATATTGGGAAAAAAGACAATAGGAAGTATTTGAAAGAATGCTAACTTGTCAATTTTTGCATTTAGCAAAACTCATTTCCCTGTGACTAGTATTTTGCCATTTATGCTACAGAGTAACTAAGTTGCATATAATAGCTAGAAATTGCAAGACATACATATATGTGTTAAAGATAGAAAAATATTAAAATCAACAAAATTGTGCATTTATTATTTAAAAACTTTAAAGTAGAAAAGCAGTGTGCCCCAATGTCATGCTAATTATTGCTTCATTTTAAGAAATCTATTTCTTCTAGTCAGCCTATTGAAAACACATTAATTTCTTCCAATTTTAAGGCTATGTCATTTTATTGAACTTAGTGTTATTATTCCAAGTATCATCTACATAGTTGTAGCTTTCAAGGATGATGGGGTTACAGTAATGTCAGAGAGCTCTTTACTAGCTGGGTAACAAAACTGGGGTCCGTTCAGAAAGGTCTCACTCCATTAGGGATGCACAAGTGCCACTATTACTATTGGACATTTAACCTCTGAAAAATATGGAATAAATATACTGGGCTAAATGCAGGTAAGAGAGTCAAGAATTTAGGGAAACTGGGAAGGTAATATAGATAACCTCCTTTCTTTGACTTGTCCCTGAAGAATCTGTTGATTTAGTAAGAAACTTCTTGTCTGTGTTTTATTTTGTTTTTCTTGTTGTTTTCTGTTTGTTTTTGTTTTTTGATACAGAGTTTCACTGTGTAGCCTTGGCTGTCATGGAACTCACTCTGTAGACCAGACTGGTTTCGAACTCTGAGAGCCACCTGCCTCTGGCTCTCGAGTGCTGGGATTAAAAGTGTGTGCCACCACCGCTCGGCCAAAACTGTGTGTTTTAATATTCCAATTTTGCAATATCTTTATGACAATGAAGTTCCTCTTGCTACTCTATCACCATAATTATATAATTTTACTATTATTATTATTCAGGATATGACAGGTATGATCAAATATACCCTGATTCTGAGGAGCAAAGTGACAAGAATGATGTGTATTTTCAAGAGTTCCTTGGCCACAGAGGTACTGGTGGCTAGTACAGAAAAGATATTGCATACAAACCTAAGAAACTATTACTGAGTCTGTGTGTGAAAGTGGGAGAGGAAAAGAGAAATGGGAGACGGATGGAAGGAGAGAGATATTAGGCTAAAATATAGCAAATCTAGGTTCATCTTGAAATAACTGATGTAATTACTGTGTTTGGTTTAGGTGAACTCAAAAGGCAAGTTTCATTCCTTCCACGCTCATCTTTTACATAGGAAAATCAATTGTAAATATCCATGACCATGGGGTATACAATAACTTTATACTCAAAATGTGTAAAAAGCATTAAAAATCATTTTAAAAGGTTTCTTAAAATTTTTCCATATTTAGTATACCATTTAAATATTTACATTTTAAAACATTTTAACACGTATACTCTATAAAATAAAATGGTTAGCTTCTTTCTTTTTGCTTTCAATGGAGAGTTAAAATATCCCAGGAAAGCCACTTTGCCTGGTGCCCACGCATAGAGCTTATGTGATGTATGGGAGGGGACTGACTGCTTCCTGGCTCAGGTTCCCACACTTGGAAGATTGACTCAATGAATGAGCACAGCAGGGTCCTATCAAGTGGTCCTTGGGAGATGGGATCTGAGCTGGAGGCATCCTAGACACCACAGTTTTGCTCTTGGTGTCAATATTCCAGAGCCAATATAAATATTTAGAGTCTCTCGAGCTGACTGATCTCTTTGGTGGGTCTGTATTCCTAGAACTCCACAGAGTTGAAGCATGATGCAACAACTCCCACTGTTACTGACACCAGTAACTCCTTATCTCTCTCTCTCTCTCTTTCTACTTTCTTTCTTTCCTATTCTTCCCCTTCTTTCTTTCCCCTAGCATATTCTTCTTTCTCATTTTCAAACATAGCCATATTTCCTTGGAATAACCTATTGTTATACAACCATTTTCCTTGGAACCATATGATTCCTTAGCAGGTCATTGGGAAGTGTGTCAGGGAGGCTTCCCATCAGGATCTAATCATTCTAATCTGTTTGACATGAGACTTTCCTAGAAAATAAAGACACCGTGGGAAACATTATGAAACACTGGAATTAGATAGTCTAAAAAAATCTATCTTAGTTTTGTCTTGTAGTTAATTTATTTTTCCTGATATAGTCCTCTCCCTTCCCTGATTCCCAATGTTCCCAGATTTGGGAGATTGGTTCCACTTGTTTGACTTAGCAATGGACTACTGAGAAAGTGGGTTTTGAAAAGTTCAGCTGTGAATCAATATCATGAGACCTGTGATTTTTGTTTTGATGTGACCTCTTACTCATACTGGCAATATGATTGATATTTGTAATCTTGTGTCATCGACGTGACTCAAGTAAATGACTTCAAATGATGCATGTGGCAGATAATTTTTATGCTTGCTGTGTGTGCTGCGTAGCAGTTATGTTGCCTTCTATTAGTTACATAGTTTTACTCCAAAAAGCAAGTGTTTTCAGAATATTGATAGTGATCTGCATCTACTAATTTTCTATAAAATAGTCGTTCCTTTGTAATCAGAGACAATATCCCAGAGAGTGGCTACTTTGTTGCTTGTGTGGTAGCGCTTACTTTAGTCCCCCTTCTTCGTCAGGTTTGGACAAATACTAACTTTTTGTGAGAATTACTTAATTCTCACAAAATACAGCAATATTTGGATATTGGATAGCAAAAATGGATATAAAATTATAGCAAAGTCTTATTTCTAATCTGTCCCATACCTAAAGCTTTCGCATGGTAGGACTCAATTTCTTCATTTTCTTCTGTCTCAGTGGAGATTTTTTTCTTTCTGCTGAAGGTTTGATCCTCTCAGACTTCCTTCTCAAGGTTTTTATTCCTTTGATGGCTGTAGTTCTTTTTCATTATTTTCTACAACTTTTTTTTCTTGATAATTAACACCAGCATTTAATTGTTCTGTGGTACTTTATCATGGGGGGGGGGAAATCCCACGTTTTAAAAGAAAAAGCTTCTAAGTATGTGTATATATGAGTAACACTTAATGGATGCAGAAATACACAAACACACACACATATACACAGTGCACACACACATACACATGCACACACATACATACACACACAGATGTTGTGTGACAACATCTAAGTAAGAGAGGTCATGAGTTTGACAGGGAGTAGGAGGGGACAGAGGAGTAGTTGGAGGGGAAGAGGAGGGGGATGAAGACAGTATAAAAACATAAAATTCTTTCAAAAATTAAAAAAACTAAATATCTTTCCCAGACTGAGCAAATATTGAAAAGTTGTCTCCACACATCTGTCCTCTCTGCAGTCATCCCAGCCTTCAGCTCCCTGCTCCATGGAAGTGTCCTTGTCAACCTCTCCAAGGTCACCTGCTCACACCACTTCTAGCTTGTGTCCTCGATTTTGGTCTTTTCCTTCTCGACACACTATCTTTTGTTGGCACAGAAGCCATGAGGCTCCTTTGATTTTCTTCCTCATGATTGGCCTTGAAATGAGACTGGCTTCTCCTTTATTACACATACAAATATTGGCATTTCTCCAGTTTGCCATGAAATTCACTTTTCTAGACACAGGCTCCACATATCCAAAGGAGAAACTCTGATTCTTCATCCCCACTGTTGAATCTGCTCAGTCTTCTCCGCAATACAACAACTATCTGCTTTATTGTTGAAAACAGATGCTGGAAGCCAATGCCAATTGCTTTCTTCTCCTAAGCTCTGCTCTATCAGCGATCCTTCTTCTCCTTTCCACGAAATACATAGGCACCTATTCTCTCTTCTATAGTTTCACCATTATCACTTGAACCCTGCCCACCATTGTTTATCTCCTGAATACCTACATCAGCTTTTTGAGATTAGGCCCTCTACTTTTTGTTCCCTCTGACTCAATTTACACCCCATAGGAAAAGTGACCTTATCACAATGTTAATAAAACCACACCACTTTCCCTGTTTAGGATCTGCAATGAATTTCCCCCTTACTCACAGTGAAATTGAAACCCCTTCTTCAAATCTGAAAATCCCTGTGTGATTTGACATTGTCCTCTTATCTCTCTCATTCTTTCTCTGGGCTTCAGCTCTGTACCTTTATGTTTAAAAAAAGAAAAAAAAAACAAAACAAAACAGCAAAAAGGTGGCCCTTTCTCTTAGCACATTTGAAAATCCTTTTTAGTTCTGACTGGAAATCCCAACTTAGTAATTCCTTCTGTTTTAAGTTCTTGGACACAGCAGTGCTCTTTTTGGATCACCCACTGTCATTCTTCTCTTTAGACCTTCGGTCTCTCTATCACAGCACTCATTACAATTCTACTTTCCCTCCGTGCTCTCGTGGTGGACCTTAGCATGCAGAAGATGCCTGACACAGAGTGTCACCTTGTCTTCAGTGAGCAGCACATATCAAGTGCTTCCTAAATGTTGAGTGAACAGCCATGTTATCACTTGATTTTTGGGGGATTGTACAAATATCAGGTGTACAATTGCACTGACAAAAAAAGAGAAGAAAATTAAAGTGATTCTGATATAGATAAATGAACAGAACATGGATTAAACATGTGGGTTATCCATGAACAATGTTCCACTTTTTGTTCAATATGTCCTTTGGTACAAAGAAAATCAACATTGTATATTCACCATGTTTTAAGACACTTTGAATGTATGAAACACAACTGTGCTCTACCACCCTAACATTTTTATAATTTACTTTTCTGCCTTTGTCTGACAATTATCTGACAATTTTGTTTGAAAAATTTGAGTAACTATTTTTATAGTTCAGTGATTATATTTATCAGTAACTTTAAAATTTTCTTCCTTGGTTTGTGTAGCCTCTTTTGCGTTGGTAGCTTTATCTTCTTCTAAACAGAGGTAATAGAAAGTTTTCCAGTTAATCTGGAGTATTCTGAAATTTAGGCATTTTTACATTTTATTTGTTGGTGTACAAAAGAGTTCCACAATATTCTGGAGTGGAGTATAATAAAGGTCATCTTTATCTGGGTATAAACTCACAAAAAGAGTAGTGATCTGCAGTCCTCTGTGTACACCGGGAACTGGAATCTATGCATGTGCTGGGAACTGGGACCAAATCCAGAAGTCAAGAGGCCTACACACACTTCTCATCTGCATTTATAGTTTATGACGCCATGCCCAAAGTGGGCCAGTACCTTAAAGGGTATTGACTAAAGAAGTTCCCACAGCACCTCCCCCTTTTGCCTAAATAAGAGAGTTATAAGTTTAATGCAAAACTATAAACAATAAGAACAAATATCAAGTATTGTCCAGGGAAAAGAAGAGGCAAAAAACATACATAAAAATTAGAATTACAACCAGCATGAACAACATCAAACAAGAAATATATTCTTAATGATCCAACAGTTATACTATCCTGAGGAATCTAAGTCTTATATTAAAAATAGCTTGGCTAAGTCATGAGAGGAAGGTAACTATAACTATAGTCTTCAGCCCCATCAAAGACATGAGAAGGGAAATAATATTACTTGAGTAAACAGGAAGTGCAATCAAGCACTTTCCAAAAGGTGCAAGAAATGATAGAACACCAACTACCTGGGCAATCACCCAAAGCCTCATTGGCAACATTGATCAGCCAATTTTGGCTAAGGCATAGATAAACTGACAGACCTTTTTCAGAGGCAGGAAAATTTGAAAAACCGTCTTAACCTATCTTCGTGAGGTTTTTCAATCTTTTTGCTTGTATCCGTGGTGTGCAATCATGACACCATACATTTTCTCAGTGGCCAAGGCAAGGGTAGTTATTTGCCCAAAGGCCAGTTTTGCCAAGAAGAAATCAAGCTTCAAGTGGAGCATCTTCAGTGCCCAACCTTCTCTCAGGAAAAGATTGGTACTGCTAGGGGCAATCATGAAATCAACAGAACCCTAAGTTATTGAAATGCCATATTCTACAGTTCTTTGAAGTGTTTGAAGAATACCTATCCATCTGTATATCTCTGTACATCTAGAAAACCTAATGAACATGACTACAAGTTTGACTATTATAAATGACTTTCTATTAATCTGTATTTTTAAATTATACATTGCATTTTAAAATGAGCTTCACAAACATAATACCTTAAACAAGAGCAGAAATACATATACACAGATAAACAAGATCAACCTTAAATATGTATCAGTAACCAAGATCCATATCAATACAAAGTACTCATCTCTATATCATATTCCCCATATATACATATACATACATACATACATACATACATACTCACACACATACATACAATATATATATATACTGTGACCATTAATCATTTATAATCAACCCCCTTTAAATGAAAACAAGCATGTATGAACAATCATTTTGGGAATTTGGGCATAGTTTTCTCTAAACTGCTTCCTGCTTTTTGTTGTGCCAGGTATTTTTAGGGTTCACTGAGAACTTTAGAGGGGGTCATTCCATCAAATCACATTAGTTTGGAAGGAATCCACACATTCTCATCTTCTGTGAAAACAAAAGCAGAACCTCTTTTCAAAAGTAACATATCCTCATATTCAACTTTTGAAGTCAAGGTACCTTTAAAATACATATGTTGGTTTAGCTTAGCAGCCCCCAGAATCAAATGTCTCTCTATAGTCAAAACTTTTAAAGAAAACACAATAACATACATAATCCAGACTCTCTGTCTATATTTCATCTTTACATGGCTTATTTTTCTTTACTCCTTAAATCTATGACTGTCTGTACTTTTTTATATTACTTTTACTATCTATTTAAAGACTTTGTTTTACTTTTTAAAACTATTTATTTCTTTTTATAACTGTCAATACTCTTTTTCTTCTCTCTCCTAAGCCTATGTACATTTTTTAAACTATGTACACAGTGACTCATTTAGAGGTATTTTATGTCTGAATCTGTCTTTATCGCATATCTGTAATCATTTTATGACCAGGAGCACCTCTGAGACTCAGGCTGCTTTGGCTTTTGGCTCCACCTAGTCCAACATGGTGGAGGTATGTTCAGTACCAGCTCTGCAAACCATGCTCACTGGCCCAGCTCCAGGGACGCAGTAAGTTTGTGTCACTATTAAGCAACTTATAGCACTCTGCTCACAAATTCCACTTAAATGTTCCATAACAGGACCTCCCGAAAGACCCAGAGCTGATCTGTGATGCCAGTATGAACCAGGAAGCTGACTTTTAAAGAAATCATGCCACTGGGTACAGCCAACAAACAGAGCCTATCTGAAAAACAATGCGATTACCAAGAAGCTGCACTGGGCTCCCATTTTTGTGGGCCTAGAAGCCTTCTCTTTTCTTCCTTAAGCTTTTTTAGGTCTTATGTAGTAGATCCATGCCCAGACAGTGGGTGCCAATTTGTTGGCATATAAAATAATTCCACAATAGCCTGGAATGGAGTATAACAAAGGTTTATTTATCTAGTGATAAACCCACAGAAAGAGTAGTAATCCTCAGTCCTCTGTGTGTGCTGGGAACTGAAAGTGAATATAACAGTCAAGAGGCCCATGCAAGCTTTTTGTCTGCATGTATAGTTCATGAGACCACATCCGAGTTGGACTGGTATCTTAAAGGCTATTGGTTGAAGGAGTTCCCACATCATTTATTTAGGGTAAAGTCATTTCACATTTGGACTATTGACTCAGCAACCAGAGGACTATAGATTTCAGGTGACTTCATTTCAAGTAAGAGCTAGGAATTCTGCCATATTCTCTTATGCCTCCATGTGTTCCTTGATATCCATCAGCAAGACACTGACTAGGGATCAAGTGATATGAAAGACAGTTGTTGCTACAATTCTCTTCCTGTAAAAATGACTATGTTTCACCTATTACACAGACATACTTGCTAATATGTGCTCAGAAACTTCTCTGTTAGGTATCCCGACAATGTCCCCTCTTTACTTCCTTGGTATTTAAGGCCCCTGCTGCTATCTTATTTTTATTTAAGACAAAGTCTTACATACTTTAGGGTGGCCTTGAACCTGTGGTCCTCCAGCCTCCATGAATTGAGTGCTTGGATTATAATCATGCACCACCAAGTTTGTGTGATCCTAGTCATGGAACTAGAGCATATTGCACGATCGACAAGCACAATAGAGTTGCATGCCCAGTCCTTTCCTTTCCTTCTTAAGCAGAGAAATGAAAGTGTAAGACTTGTTGTTCATGGATAAGACAGAACGACTTTTGTGTTTCTGTCCTATATTAGAATTATAAACAATCTTGGAGTTTAGCTGCTTGTCTCACATGAGGATCCTCTGTAACATTCCTTTATTTTATCTTAATTTTAGGTGGTATTGGTGGATTCAACAATTGCAATAAGTGTAGAGCCATGTATTCATCATAACACATTTAATAAAACCACTTTATATAGCCATGTTTAATGTATGACCAAATATGAAGAAATAACCTCCTCTAAATTGTTATCTTCCATAATTTGAGTATTTAATGCCTTGAATTTTCCATATTTACAAAAGAGTAAAGGTTGGAAAATCCTATTATATGTAATTGTGGTTCATTTTAAAAACTTATCCTTTGAATATAATTTAAACAATAAGGCATAATGACTTTACAAGTACTTTTCAATGTTGTTTGAAAAATATGTCCACACATGCAACCTTTATCATATAAAGATACAGAGCATTTTTGGCATTTTAGATGCAGAGGCAGGAGGCTTTCCAGTTTTAACTAATAGCCTGGATTTTAAAAACAGAAACATAGATATAGAACATAATCCCTTCAATGTTGTGCTCAGTCTCTTCACAGCAAACCTTGATATGCTTTTATGGTAGTTCAGGTTTTCTTTTGAAAAATTCTAAGTAAATAGGATCATGTTTACAATGTGTTGAGTCTGGTTTGTATTGTTGAATGTGTTTTCTGACTTATTCATGGTGTCATGTGTATCAGTAGTTAACCTTATTTCTGAGGATGAGTCCCTTGTGGGGCTAACCCTCAATATGCATATTCATTTACCCACTGTCAAGTGTGTTTCAGTTTATGAATTTCCAATATGAATAAATAGCCTATATAGACTCTACATTAGTCTCTATGGGAGCTACTAAAAAAATCTCTACATTAGTTCTATTGAAAACTACAGGAAAATCGACTAAGATAATAAAAGTTGAAAACATACTTTCAAGAGCCTCACATCCAACAAATGAAAGTAGATTAATGATAACCAACAATAACATAAGCTGGTTAATTCTATAACATACGCATCAGCAAAGTGGTAAAGAAAAACAGAGAAGGAATTTACAATCTAAAACAAGGCATGTGGTGGACAATTGTGTTTGTCATGGACACGATGGAAAATACTGGGGGTTTGGCTGTCTTTCAGCTGTGCTTTGTGTGGCAGGGAATGCAGTAACAAGGGCTGCCCCCAACTCTACCTTTGTGCAGAGTCCATGCTACCCTGATTCCTCTCATGCTTCCCAGTCAATGACTGTAGCAGATGCAGAGACATCTAGGTGTGTGAGATGCAGGGCTCCTGTAAGAGGAGCTTTGACTGAGGACTCCTAGTAGAGACCTTTTAGATCTGCTCCAGAGCTTTCCTATCAAGCCTTCGAGCTTACTTTTTTTCCTGAGGGTCAGGCCTTCATCATAGTTCAAAGGCTTTCCTGCTTGCTCTGCTTCTCACCTGAAATGTTTCCTCAAGTCAATCTCTCCTGTCTTTAATCTCAGTCCTATTATTATAATAGCCTATGCTTCTCAGAGGATCTGGGCAAGTAACACACAGTTCACATACTAAGCATGTGGTCAGACCCATTGTAATTTTCCAGATTCTTTCTTGAAGTGGTTGAACCGTCTTATGCTTCCACCGGAAATGAAGAGTGCAATTCACTTTGCATTTCAGTATCACCTGTACCCGCTGTGTTTCCCCTCATTCCAGTGAAAGCGTAGTGAGAGGGATCTCATGATGCACTAAGCATTTTGGTGTTGGGCAACCAAAAACGCTGTGAAAATTCTTACAATCTCTTCAAATTTTATGTTGTACTTACAGTAAGTGACTCTGAAATGCTTTTCTGTCAGGGAACAAATAAAAAATGGGAGGTTAAGTGAAGGTAAAGCCCAGAAGGGCAAGAAACAGAGCAAATATAGAAAAAAAAAACCCTCAAGCAAATTATGTAATTCCAGTCCTTCTTTTGCTTTCCTGTTGTTTTGGGTAATATTGTTATAGTTCTAGAGGTTTATGCTTCACTGATAATGAATAAAGAATAAAGATAAGACAGTGATGTGTGTTTTAATGTAATAGAGATAGTAATAGGAGCGGTTCTTACACGTTGCTCATTATAAGATAATAACCACACACACACACACAGAGAAACACACACACATTCAGAAAGAGAGAGAGAGAGAAGACAAAGACAGATGCACAGAGAGGTACAGAGAGAGAGAAACTGACCTCTGGGGTTTCAAAAACCTATAATTACACATTTTTCTCAGAATGTAAAAATTTAGAAAATTGAAAATAAATTTAAAAAAGGAATAGCCACATTGAGTTATTAGTATAAGATTCTCATGGTTCATTTGCAGAAAAATGTAGGCCAGCATGGGGAAATATCCATACATTTTAGAAATGTCAGGTTTTTTATTTTTTTGTCCTCAAAGCCAATGGAGCGTGGATGACTGTAACTGGCTGCAGTGAGTTTCTTGGGAAGCTTTCATATGTAAATGAGCATGAGAATTTCTGTCCACACGATAGCATGACATGGTGCTGTTTTAGACACTGTCTTGCTGATTACCACAGAACCCAACTGCCACATAAATTATCTTTATAAATGAAACTTTGCATACATATGCAGCACTGAGCATGGAGCAATAAATTGGTCATGACTCCCTGTCTCCAATGGCGCCAGTTCATCACTTCCCTCAGCGTGTTGGGACTAAGGGCATGTTGGTGAACGCCCTTGACTAATCTGCTATCACGATGCACCTCATATTTCAGAGCACACTGGCACACGTTGGCCTTTGGAGGAAAGAACATTTTAGCTTCCTGCACTGTCAGTCCCTCTGCCTTCCTGCCTACAGCAAACCTAAAAAAATAATAATAATTGGGAGAAATGTTAAGCAATCAAAGCTTTTATAAAGCACAACATGATTAATTGCTGGTTTCACTTATGAGCTGTATAGACTGCTTCCTAGGATTCTCATCTTATTAGATGCGATGATTCATGTGCCTTTTCTTGGCACATCTTCTTTTCCTTTGTAGATATTCTCATCAATATTGTAGGCAGTTACAGGGTTCTGTTCCGTAACACAGTGCCAAGAAATATCCTTTCAAGAAATGTCTTTGGCCTTGGCCACCCTGTATAGTAGCCATGTGATGTTGGTACCCAAACTCTCATTCTACTTAATGATGCTACCAGGATGATCTGAATCCTGAGCTTGTTTATTATTATTATTATTAACCTAACACAAATCTGAAAGCTGTTCACAGAGGTTTCAGAGTATCCTGGCCCATATTCTTCGTATTTTTCTGTGCTAATGAAGCTTCCACATCTTGAAGTGAATTCTTTGACTTTTCTTCATGCCTTTGGCTGATCTTGGAACTGACTGTTGGTTCTCCACTCCCCACTTTCGTGAGTTTCACATTCTTCAAACCTTGCTTTCCTGGCACAATTCCACCTTAGTTTGTTTGAAAAGCTTTTGTTTTCTTTATTCAAAAAGGCATGGCTAGAGTCATCCTGTGTCTCTTTCTCTTGTCTTAGGAGGGGATATGGTACTGGGAGCTCTAACAGGCACGTCGTGAGCATGAGATGAGAAGCCTAAGAACTGCATTGCTGGCCTGGCCATAGCTGGGTTCTGAGCCACTGCCAACAGCCTCCTGCTTCTGAGCTGTGGTCCTTTGAGATAATTACGACCTCACTTATTGAAACCATCCTGTGAAAGGGTTTTGTTTCTTTGCAGCTGCAGACCTACTGATACAATTACTGCTGGATACAGACATGGAAGTCAGCTTTACATTTGGACCCCAAATGGCCTGTTCAATTGACAGGAGGGCTTTCATCTACGAATAAGATTTAACGAGTAGTGAAACAATAAAATAAGTTTTATTTTAAACATTCTTCACAAGAACCCCTGTGATAGCTGATACTGCTGGTACTAAAGGCAGGCTTTATCATCTGCCATGATGATGAAATTTTGTTAAAATTCCAGATCTTTAGACAGCCATGAAAGATCGTCTTCACTACAGGGGTGGTTGATTCATAATTTTCTAGGAAAGTAATATGAAAATATGAATTCAGATCTATGCATCTTTTCTTTCAAGATTTGTTTCTGTGTATGTGTATATATATGTGTGTGTGTGTGTACATATACATTTGTGCACATGTGGAAGTCACAGGGAAACTTACAGCAGTCAGTGCTCTCCTACCATGTGGGCCCCAGGAACTGAACTCAGTATCAGCCTAGGCAACAAGTACCTTTACTTGCTCTGCCCTTTCACTAGCCCCCATGCTTATTTTGTATGACTTCTTCAAATAAATACCTTCACATTTACTTTACTTTCTTCTTTTTAAACCACTCACATCCCAATATATATATATATATATATATCTGATTACCTGATTTACCTGATTATGCAACTCACAATAATTATTCTCTCACCTGAAGTAGAGCTTAACTGTGTGATCATTCATTTAACACTTTATGTATTTCTTTTCTATATTTGATGTTTGGATGTTGAGTGTAATCCCATGATTCTTGTGAGCAGAAAAGGAGGCATTTTTGTATTGAATACACCACAGTGACTTACTTATATGAAGCACCTAGTAAGTTCTGTTGACTTAATGTGTCTTCATGTAGATGGTTATAATTTTCAATCAAGTTTTTCTCAGATACCTTGATGCTACATATTTTAATGTTTATAACACTAACTGCTAGGTTTAGGAAGCATAGTTTGGTGATGAGCTCTATCTAGCATTTGTGAAGATCTGGGTTTGATCCTCAGTACTGCAAACAAAACAAAACGCACAACACAACACAACAAAAGGCAAGTGGAGTGGAAGTGTCTATCTACTAGTGAAAACCATGTGTAATATAAAGTATCCGGAATTCTCAATATGAAAGCTTGGAAAGCCAGATAGGAAAGTGAAAAAGGGGTTGAGGCAATGGTTCAGTCAGCAAAGTGCTTGGCAAGGACTTGAGTTCGGATCCAGCGCACACACGTAAAAAGCTAGGTGTGGTAGTCTGCCTTTATAAGCCAGCACCGAGGAGGCAGAGACAGCAGGATCCCTGAGATAGCTCGCTGGACATCTAATGCAGCCAAATTAATGATCTCCAGGGTTTGTGAGACAAGCTGTCTCAAACAATAAGGTTGGGAGTTATTGACTAAGACACGTGTGTATATTTTTACGGCTTGGGCATGAAGGGTTTCTGGTCCATAAAGGCTCATATGCTAAAGCCCTGAGTGCCAGCCGACAGGCTTTTGAGAGACTATTTGTTCAGGATGGTTCTGACATCATCAGTGTAATCATTTACTGAGGAATCCACAGATGAGAGCACAATTAGGAAGCAGAGCCTAGTGGGAAGAAGTGGGTTATTAGGAGGCATATCCACTCTGTATTCTCTCTCTCTCTCCCGCCCTCCCTTCCTCCCTCCTTCCCTCCTGCCCACCCCCACTGTTTTTCTTTCTGCTTCCTGGCTGTACTGCAATGAGAGTATTTCTTCTGCTATGGCCTCCTCATCACCTGTGGATGTAAAAGCAATGCAGCCAACCTCTGTAAGTTGTGAGTCAAAAATCAATCCTTCCTTCCTTATTTGTTTTTTTCAGGTATTTTATCGCAATAATAAAGCAGTGACTAACAGATCTTAGTGCCATTTAGTTAATACTAAAGTACATATTTACGTGGGAAGCTTCTGTAGAGAAACCAGTTACATTGACTGTCAGATCTGTGTCCTGGCTGAGCCAAGTTATTTTATATTCAAGCCTGGGGGTTTCTCATAAACTGTGCCTAGTGATCAACTCGAAGTATTACCGTGAAAGCTTAAGCTTGTAAAATATGAATCAATGACTGACAGATGAACAAAAGCAGTCATTTTAAAAATGGTCCACCCAATAAAAACATTATTTGTTTAAAAATACTGGAAAGAGGCATTATTGGTTATAAAGTGTAATTATATGTTAATACAATAAAAACAAACATTTATTAGTGTGTCTAGCTAACAGGATGTGTTTGCAGGATTCTTGATTATGGCTTCATAAAAAATTCTATCATGCAATACCCACTTTGCTTAGTCATACTTAATCAATGCTTTATGAAAATCTCCCCTGTCTAGGGGGGCATCAGTAATACACTGTTTTAAAGTCTGCATACTATTCCATGATGAATACATCATAGCTTATTCAGCTATAATAAAAATGAATATAGATTATTGAGTAGATTTCTGTTTTTCAGTTCTTTGCAAATCTGAACATTTTGTTTAAAAACAGCCTTTTGTATACATTTGTACACATACTACACTTTTTTTCCTTTGTCATAGATTTCTGGGAATAGGGTTTCTAGGTGGAAAAATTAATTTAAAAAAGATTTATTTAATTAATTAATTTTATTTGTTGATTTATTGTGTGTGAGTATGTGTGTGTGTGCTTTTGTGTGTATGTACACATGAGTGTATAGACTGAGTGCTTCTGTATACATCAAGGCAAAAGAATGGACATTGGATCTCTTGGAGCAGAGTAACAGATGTTTTGGGGAGTTCTGGTTTGTCATGTGGGTTCTGGAATCAGAATTCTAGGTCCTCATGATCCCTTTGCAAATGCTCTTAGACACTGATCCATCTATCCAACCAAGAACCTTTGCACTTTTAATTGCAAAGCCTATGATCACTTTCTACAAATGCCATAATAAAGAATTTCACCAAAATGTATGAGAATATACTTTCTTGAAGTCTCCTATTGTTCCTCTTTGGAAGTACGATAAAAAACAAAGCAAAGTTAAACAGCAGAGAACTGCGTAGAAGGGGAAAAATTACACAACACCAACAAAATGTAAACACCTTCCTGTAATCACTAAGATAAACAAAAACCACATAACGATGAGGTGTCTCCTTTGGACTCTTGCCTGTGAACCTGATTTTGCTGATTCTCAGCTCATTGCAGCCCAGACAGTAAGAAACACGTCAATCTTTGACTTATACTCTGTTTTCCCTACCTCTCCAACCTAGCATTTACTTAGTGTTTGTCATTAGCATTGGGAGAGGAGAGGCAAAGATGTTAACAAATTTTCCTTGTCTCAGAATATCCTGCCTGTCTTTTGGAATAGTTCATTAAACATAGAATGGGGCAGCAAATTATTCTGAATTCACATTAGAGAATAAAAATTATGTGCTTTTGTATCCAGAAATCTCACATGGTACCTTCCTATGCTTGGAAACATGATGAGTTTGGAAGCCTTGATCTATCCTGTAGACACTGGATGCTTGCCCCCATTGGTTTGCTGCCCCTACTGCTGGTCTGTGGGATGAGTTTCACTAACAGGCTTGAGTATCTGCACACATGTGACATTTCTGTGATAAGACATAGAATAGTGCGTGAAGAATTGTCAGTGTTCCCTCCTGGAGTCCATGTGTTAGCAGTGTAACTTCATAAGGAAGCAAGTAGTCTATATTCTTAGGATCAATCCCTGCAGGGATGGGAGCCCTGTGAAGAGAAATCATCAAGACCCACAGGTTACTTAGAAGGAAACAGAAATTAAAAAAAAGAAATCTTGGGCTGGCAAGATGGCTCAGCGGTTAAGAGCACTGACTTCTCTTACAGAGGTCCCGAGTTCAATTCCCAGCAACCACATGGTGGCTCACAGCCATCTGTAATGAGATCTGGTGCCCCCTTCTGGTGCGCAGGTGTACATGGAAGGAATGTTGTGTACATAATAAATAAATACATCTTTAAAAGAAAAAGAAATATTTGTGCTAAGCCTCAGAATTTGATGATTGCTGTCAGTCTAGCTCACTTTGTCCTGACTAATATACTGTCATATTCCACTGCTCCCTGAGTAGTGCCTATGTGCTCTGCTATCTACTTTCACTTTTACTTCCCTTGAGAGAGGTGAGCTAACTTATCTCTTTAGCTATGAGCAGCATGCTAACGGAGATGTTTGTAACTTAGCAAAAGGGGAGAATTCCACATAATCTTGGAAGGTAAGCTCAGGACCACCAGAGAACTTTGCACTAGGTACGGCACATCATGATTATGATTAGAAATACAAAGACCCTGACTGATCCATTTACCACATTCATATTTATTTATTTATTCTTCCCTCATATGATCCATCCCGACCGTAGCCGCCTCTTCTTCTACATTTTGCCACATTCTTTTAGACGTCCTAGAGTGGAGAAAAAGGTCGGATTCGAGCTTCCGTCATTCCAAAATAACTGCCACTTAACGCCAAGAAAACTTTTTGGATGACTCTTAACAGTTGATAAATAATTTTCTCAACCTCAAACACAGGAAGTAATTATATGACAACTCCCCTCAAAAATGATGAGAATGAACTTGGCACTTTTAACATGTCTCTATATGTATTTCCTTGTACTGAGCTTCGCAGTGTTGGACTCAGTATTATTGTAAGGATTTGAAATGGAAGTAAATTATTTTCAGATATTTTTTATTGTTTTATGATGTGACTAAACACTTGCAAACACACCGAGGACACTTGCTTTTCGAGTTCATAAATGCAATGATATCCATTGTAAGGCTCATTTCTTCAGATCAATCATAATCTAACATTCATTCAAACTCAGAGAACCATTTTTAAGCCAAACTCCTCCATTTCCCCATCCTAACTCTATTTGATTAGCTGTGAATGAGCTTTTGAGAGTTCAGGAACACACGAACAAGCAAATGTAAAAGTGGAACAATTTCCTCTTTTTGCTGTGAGAATGCAGTAGGCAAGAACCAGGCTCCTACTGCTCCATCTGAACAGTGAGATGAAAATGGCTCCTTTAGAGATTCCCTCCTAGATGGATTCCTTCGAGTTTAACTATGTTACCGCATATGCAAAGCAATCAGAGGTAAGAAATGTCTTCCTTTTCCGTTTCAAAGAAATAAAATGGATTTTGTGTTTTTGGAGAACTTCTTCTAAAGGATTTTTTTCCCTTATGTTAAATGCCTGAAGAATTTTTAAAGACATTTGAGACCCTCAACAGGCATTTCCCAGTACTTAACAATCCATTTTCTTTCCAAGAATAGAGGCCCAAGACAGTCACATAATTGTGTTATGTCTGTAATTACTGATTTAAAATCCCACACAGATTGGCAAATATGTTTTTCAATGAATATCTTTTCAATTATTTTATATCTAAAATGATAAGAAAACTAAAAATTACATACATAGATCATCATAGCATTGAATTTTACTGGAGACAGAGATTATAGTAGACAAGAGGGTAGGCCTAGAAGTTGAAAAGTTGTGTGAAGATAGGTCTCAAAATGAAGATTCCTCACTGTAGAATGAGAGATAGCCATGTGTATTTTTCCAGGTCTCCGAATGGAATGATACCTTCATCAATGTCACCACCGAGCAAAATCCCATCTTATACAATGCTCTTCTCTTTCCCTATCACCCCATGTGTATTAAGTACAGTCAATCACTCTTTGTTTGTTGATATAACTCGTTTGTTCTTAGGTTCTGGGATGCCCTGTACCTGACTTGGTTTTCTTGCTGCCTCATGAGCTACTTCCTTGATCAAGAAGATTTGAAAGAGGACAAGCAGTCTTAGTAGTTCAGAAGAACCTTGTGAGCTAGGCAGCTTGCAAGCCAGTAGGACCCAGACTTCTCTCATAAAACCACATATCTGTCTGAGGTCGCCGAATCATTGTGTATTACAACTCTACACCACACATGTAGACGTCTAGCAGACACCACAGCTTTTACATGACTGAAAAAGAACTTTTAATGGTGTCTCTAAGCCTCCTTCAGTTCAGGAAATCATCCATCCATCTGCACAGTAGTTCTCAGCTTGTGGGCCATGACCCCTAAAGGCCGTCGGAAAACACGAATACTTACATTATGATTTATAAAAGTAGTGAAATTACAGTTATGAAGTAGCAAGGAAAATAATTTCATGGTTGGGGTCACCACAACATGAGGGACTGTATTAAAGGGTCGCAGCATGAGGAAGTGTGGGAAATTGCCAAAGCCCCACCTCGCTATATTTCTGTAAATTCAATTAGCTATGACTCCCAGTTCAACTGCTACAATGCTGGTTCCCAGGTGCCCTCATCACTTTCTTGTCAACTCTAACCAGCTTTGTTTACTGTGTCCCCTTATGTCACATTGGCCCTGCTGCAGGTTCGTCTTCTACTGCACAGCCAAGTCATCTTTATATCACATCAATACAATGTCACCTCCTGTTCCAGGATGTGAGTCATTCTCAAGTATCGCATCTCATGATCCAATCTCTCCCAACCTAAAGACCTCACCTCCTTGCCCCTGCTTTCTTGTCTCTGCACCAGTGCCTTAGTCTGCCACACAGGCCACTTGTTTCTAGGAGTCCTCCCAATGTGTGTGGAAGCTTGTTCTCAGTTTCTTACGGCCACAGTTGTCTCACTCATTCACATTTGTCCTCAGCACTTGAAATGTCGGAGGAAGTCTCCTTTGCCAATTGTAATGGAAGTCACTCCCCGCCCCCCCCTCCGCCCCCGCCCCCAGTTTACACAGTTTGCAGTCTATGAAGTTAACCACCTTGATTTGTATAGAGCACTCACCAATTCCTGGAATCATTTACGGCTTGGTTTGTTGGGCTACCTTACTGCTAGAATGTGAACCTCTCACAATTAATGTTTAAGGCTCAGGCCTGTTACTGTGAGCCCCGGAGCAAGCAGCAGCTTCCCATTTGAGAGCTGAAGAAAGGGCTGCTAGGGGCTGCATTGTTCTTTCAGTTGAGGAGTACTCTCCCCCTAATGCAGAGAGCAGAAGTGGCTTAGTAATAATTTATGATTGTCTGTCTGTCTGTCTGTCTGCTTCTTTGTTTGTTTTTGAGACAGGGTTTCTCTGTGTAGCCCTGGCCGTCCTGGAACTAGCTCTGTCAACCAGGCTGGCCCCGAACTCAAAGAGATCTGCCTGCCTCTGCTTCCTGAGTGCTAGGTTTAAAGGCGTATATCACCATTTTCAGGCTAATTTTTTTTTTAAAAAAGAATATTACATTTTGATGGGAGTTGTTACTTTGTGTAAATATTTATTAGTTCTGACCTTATTAAGAAAGTGAAGACTTCCTAGTTCAAGATTGGATTTCTACACCTGCAGTCACCATCCGCATGTCTGTCTAATAGCCCCACAGAAAAGTGCAAGGGTCTGAGACATGAACCAGTTCAGCCATTTCCTGTTAAAGACACTCCATTATCCAGAACCTCATCTTCAAGTAACGTCATTAACTAGTTAGACATATGATCATTGCTTCCCACACTACAGAATTAAATTGTCTTTTGTTCTTTAGTCAATTTCTCCTCTGTCTTTTTCCCTCGGTTTCTTCTGTTCACCTATGCAAAAGACTATAACTCTGGTCATTTTAGCTTTCTGCTTTCTCTTTCTAGTGTTACTTAAAATGTGTGCAGCCGCATTGATATTGCATAATATCCTATCTAACGTCAGAATTCCCTGCATTGCAGTTGAATTGAAGGCTCTATGTTTCTTTGTAATAACGCCAAGGTCAAAGTGAATTGTTAATGGTTTAAAAGTTTTGAGTAAAAATTGAATTCTATTTTATTAAGAATATGTAGTACGTATGTACGTATGTTTACATGGGCATATTTGTGTGGGGCATATGCACAGGCCATAAATATGTGGCAGTCAGAGGAGAATGCCGGACATCAGTTGTCCTGCTACTGTAACTTTAAGCTTTATTTTGTTGAGTCAGGGTCTCTTACTGAACCTGGAGCCCTGCTCACAGAGGCATGTCCAGCTGATCCTCCTGCTTCTGCCCCACACAGTGCTGGGGTTATCAGATCATATGCAACCATACCTGGGTTTTATATGGGTGTGAGGGAGTAAAACCTTGAGTAAGCATGAGCTCTTACTCCCGAATCATGTCATCTATAAATTTTATTTTGTAATTAGCTTCAATTAAAGATCAAACTGCCTTATTTGCCAGATTGAATTAATTATTGAATTGAGTGCACAAAATATTCTCTTCAAAAATTTAGTGCTCAGGGGGCTGGAGAGATGGCTCAGCGGTTAAGAGCACTGGCTGTTCTTCCAGAGGTCTTGAGTTCAATTCCCAGCAGCTACATGGTAACTCACAAACATTTATGGTAGGATCTGATGTCCTTTCCTGGCATAAAGAGGTACATGCAAGCAGAGTACTCATATTTATAAAGTAAATGGCTAAATCTTTTTGTAAAATGTAATGCTCAGGTCTTTCCCAATAATCTTCATCTGCGAGTTACAGTTAGTTAGGGATCTGGATCTTTGCCTACTTCTACTCCTGTTAAACCTGTTCTCATACTTGTGCTACCATACAAAATTAGTGAGTGAACACATAAATCCAGCTGTTACTAGTTGGAATTCACTTTTTATATAATGTGAATTAAATTTCTTGAATTTTTTCCTTTTTTAAAAATGTCATTTTCACTCGAATATTTAAGGTCAGATTTAAAAATTAACTGTAGGAAATTATAAGATATTTCAAATGAGGGAGAAGGGAGAGAAAGAGAGAGAGAGAGACAGAGACAGAGACAGAGAGCAGAAAATGTCTGTATATGTTAACTTGGAGTCTTTCAGGTCTCTACCCTACAGAGGGAAGCATGCCAAGGGTTTTGTCTGAGGAAACTCCATAGATACTTTTGTAGTAGCTAATTTATGTGTTTATCATCTGAGTAACAAGTAGAAAAAATGTGATATATATACACAATGAAATTTCATTCAGTCATAAAGATCAAAAATATTTTGACATTTGTAGGAAAATGGATGCAACTGAACATTATCATAAGTAAATTAAGTCTGTCTCAAAACAAATATATTTCTCCTAATTATGCATAATCAATTTTATATCGACTTATAAATCACATATGTATATACATATATATGTATGAATGAAAGAAGATTGTCAAGACTAGTGAACAAAACTAATAGAGATGAGAATGGGGAGAAAGATGAGGGCAGGAATATATGGGTGAAATCTATTCAAAATACATTATAAATTTACATTGAATTGTGCTTTTGAGCCTCTATATAGTACATAATGAAAATACAGCAGTAAAGATGGGGGGAAAAGTGGCTGTTAGCATGCCACACACAGGTTAACTGAATGTGTGTGAAGCTTAAGCTCTTGTGAGCATTTGCTTCAGGCTGCTGCAGAGAAGGGAAAATAAGAAGAATGGCCAGATCAAATGCACAGGAATTTGAAACCACAGAATATTATCGTCCTTTGGGATTCTAAATATTCAGGCATCTGTTAGGTAGCAGATTCAGCTAAACATGGCTCATCAAAGGAATTCCAAAATTATGTTAAGGACAAGTTTATAATCCATAAAGGAGAAAATCTGTCGCTGGGGAAGTTATCCTAGAAGAATGTAATTCTTTGAAATAGTTGTGCTGTTAAGTAGACAGTCCTGGGAAAAAGATTCCAAAAAAAAAATAACCCTATTATTGCCATCTTTCAGAGAGAGAGAGAGAGAGAGAGTCTTGACAGGCAAACTGGTTTGAGAAAATCAAGAATATCAAGTTGGGACACTCAGAAAACAATTATACATTGTTGTTAATTGATAATGGAGACCTGAAATTGAGGGCATTTACCCCAGATTTTTGGTTGCTTGTTTTTGTTTTTATTTTTGCCTATATTTTGTGCTCACAAAGGGTAAGTGGTTTTCTTATTCTTTTGAACTATTTTAATTTCTTTTTCTTATTTTTTATTTTATTCTCTTCTTTCAACCCTCCCCCAAGGTCCCCATGCTCCCAACTTACTCAAGAGATCTTGTCTTTTTCTACTTCCCATGTTGATTAGATCTATGTATGTCTATCTTAGTGTCCTCATTGTTGGCTAAGTTCTCTGGGATTGTGATTTGTGGGCTGGTTTTCTTTGCTTTATGTTTAAAAACCATTTATGAATGAGTACATATAATACTTGTCTTTCTGTGTCTGGGTTACCTCACTCAAAATGATGTTTTCTAGATTCATCCATTTTCCTGCAAAATTTAAGCTGTCGTTATTTTTTTCTGTGTAGTACTCCATTGTGTAAATGTTCCACATTTTCCTTATCCATTCTTCAGTATAGGGGCATTTAGGTTGTTTCCAGGTTCTGGTGATGACAAACAATGTTCCTATGAACATAGTTCAGCACATGTCCACATTGTGGCACAATTGAGCATCCTTTGGATACATACCCAAAAGTGGTGTTACTGGGTCTGCATTGCTGGTGGGATGCAAGCTGGTATGACCCCTTTGGATGTCAGTGTGGAGATTTCTCAGAAAATTAGGAAACAACCTTTCTATTTTAATTTCTTAAATTATCGTTTTATTCATATTTTTCTAGAAGCAGAAATTGGAATGAGCAACCCAGTCCTGAAAGGATCAGGAACATAAATGGAATTTCAAGCTGTGGCACTCTCACACTTGACAGTATCTCAGTGACAATAGGAACATCATTTCATACAGCTACTTGTCAACTACCTGCTAGGCCTTAGGTGTTAGGATCAGATGAATGAAGAAGAGTAGGCAAAATCTCTGGCTTTCCAGAAGTCCCTTCTTCCTCACAGGAAGGCTACGATTATAGTCTTGAGTCTTCAGATGGAAAACCCTCACATCCACTCATCTGTCCCTCTCTGTTACCATGTAGTCTATCAGAAAAATGTCCTTGGGATGTTTTTATATTTTCTTTACAATTTTTTTAAATTTTACATTGTGTATATTCAAGACTGCATATTTGGTATACATTGTGGCATATGCATATTAGCACATCCAAAAATATATATTGAGATACACTGTACCAAAAGTACATATTATTAGCTATCATTTATCCTAAATGCTTTCCCTTAGTGAGTGAACAATAACCACATGAATATCCACTTATTTCCTAAAATGTGAAATGATAGGAAGACCTATCATCTATCTATCTATCTATCTATCTATCTATCTATCTATCTATCTATCTATCTATCTATCTATCTATCTATTATCTATGTACTGACTCATCCATGCACACACCCATGCATCCTTGCATTTATGCATCCATCCATCCATCCATCCATCCATCCATCCACCCTTTACCTATCTGTCTGTCTGTCTATCTACACTGCTGTTTTTTTCTTTATTGTTTAGGTAACCCATGATCCTTACTCCTCTGTATTGATGGAAATCCCATAGGATCAAGAAAATTTGTGGTCTACCTGTTAAAGTTTTCCTCAGTAGTGTACATAAAATCTCTTTTTCATCTCTCTCCTCTGTCTGTCTATCTATCTATCTATCTATCTATCTATCTATCTATCTATCTATCTATCTATCTGTTATTTATTATTCTCACTTCCTTTTATGCCTCCACCTTTCTTCTTAGAGCAATTTTCCAGCCTGTGGAATTACTTGGGAAGTTCATGCTAGAGAAGTGTTGGAAAGGAAAACATGTTTCTGATACATAGCTGATTTATCTGCAGATAATAAAGTTTACAGCCTTTTAGAAACATAGTTCTAGTGCTATTGGCATTTTAAATAATTCCCTTGGTTAGAGTCATTTACAACCCACAATTGCTATTGTCTATGGGCTGAACAGTACTTAGACTCTTTGTTTCTTGTCTCCCTAGTTGGTACCTTTACATCATGGTCATTTTATTGGTCACTGACAGATCTATTAGCTGTTCCTCAAATTAATCTGTTGTGATAGCTGGCCTATTTAGTTTGTTGTGCGGAGGAAGTTTAAAACATTTGCTGACATAGGTTTGGGGGCCAATGTATAGTTCTGACATTGGCAAATTGCAGCAGATTTAGTAAAGGTAGACAACATTAAAGTTCCAACCCCTCTGCAAATTCCCAGGGCTCGTTTTAATGACTTGAGCCTAGTCCCACCCTACAGCACAGATGAAGCCTTCTTATTTGCTTTTACAGCTCAGCTCCTTAAGAAAGAACATTCACAATGGAAACCAGCAGCAAGGGTTAGAAGACTTTAAAAAAGGAAGCTGTTAGAGCAGCAGTAAAATTTGGCCAGGTAATTTTTTTTCTCTTTTTCATTAGGTTCCATTCTTCTTTACTATTATGACTTATCCAAAACAGACTAGCATTGAGTCAGAGCTTTCTGTTTTATTTTTCTGAAAATTATGGGATGTTTCCCTAAGCTCTATTTTAACTTGTCTGACTGTACTCTGGGATTGAACTTCAATAATTCTTTTATTAACATTTCCAGAATAAGAACTTCAAAAGTAAATTCTTGAGTTATGTCCTTAGTTAGGGTTTTCTGAAAATTTATTGAACTTGAAATCATTTGGATCTCTTTAATATCTCCATCAGTATAGAAACAATAGGCTTTTATGTTTATGTATTTTTCTTTAAAATTCTTTTTTATTATGAAAGTTTCCAAACATCACCCAAAGTAGAAAGTGTAATAAACCTACATGTACCCATTCCCAGCTTAAATAGCCATCAACATGTGGACAATTTATGTTTACGCTTTGCTAAGGGCCATTACTAGATATTAGCAAAAATAATCAGTAGATTCCGGGTAAAATCTAAGGGTAAGATCCCCAAGTTTGCGAGGAATTATGACTTTTGGTGCATTTCATTTTAAAAAGTGGAGCATGAATTAGTGTATTCTAATTGTGTGTTCTGGATTAAATTACAAAATAACTTATATATTGCTTTCTCTGTTTCATTTAAACTGTTAGAGGATGATAAAGTTTAGGTTCCCAAATGTCAGCTGTTCTTTTTTCTACTCCTGACTCAAAGCCAGCGTTATCAGAAGGGAGACCAGTTGGCAATGTGCCTGAATACCAGTGGGGATACACAGCATCTCCTCTGGACCTATATTCTCAAACAGCACCTTAAACATCTGTAGATAATTACTGTAGCGATTCTGAAAATATTAATTAAGAAAAGAGCTAATAAGTACTGTGCTTGATACAGAAAGTGATATAATTAGACTTAAACTGTGATGTTTTTATTTGAAATTAAGATTTTTCAATAAATTACTTGGCAAAGAGAATTTCTCCATCTTACCTACTCATTAAAATATAAATAGGCCCAAATATCCGTTACCTATAGAATCTTGTGTGTAAGACCTTCTGTTAATTATCTACCTGAAAAAAAATGATTTATTTATGAAAATGACATTTGCCAGATGTGGTCAAATAATCTTGACAAACCGAAAAATTTTTTTGGCAGCATTTTTAGAAAATGCTGCATACTTTCAGCCTGTGTTTTCTCTGTAGAGCGTCTAGAAGATTTTCTATAAACTGTTGTTTATGTATGCAGAAAAATGCTTTGAATTTTTTTCTCCCCCAAAGCAGAGAAGCTTTGTAAAATACCTGGGAAAAGCAGAGCTTTCTCAAGCGCAATGGTGCCAGGGTGAGTAGCGTGGTGCTGACAGGGTGAGTGTGAGTTGGGAGCCCTGGTTTCTGGCTCTCCCCTCGCTGCGTGGATGGTGGCGACGACTGTGAATCGCATGGCCTGATCTGCCTGCGCGGAACTTAACCGCATCACTCAGCCTCTCTTGCTGAACCTATGAGGTCATCATTATTACCTCATTTTTTATTCAGACATAATCCAGGCTGAACTTCAGACGGCTTTCTGCTTTCCCCATCACAAGTTATTACCCTGAAATATAAAAATAACCCATGAGACCTTTTATGAAACATGTCCTCCTCTGCTTCCCACTGACTGTGTAGTTGAAGCTGCACACTGTTTCTCCAGTCAGTAGATGGAAAGGATGTAAATCAACCTGGGGGTCTGGTTCAATGTTAGTAAAAGTAAGAAAGATGCTCTGTAGTTTCAGGACAGGCTCCAAAGCTACAGAGAAACCCTGTCTTGAAAAACCAGAAAGAAAGAAAGAAAGAAAGAAAGAAAGAAAGAAAGAAAGAAAGAAAGAAAGAAAGAAAGAAAGAAAGAAAGAAAGAAAGAAAGATTCTCTATATATCTCTAATGTTCTATACAAACATTCCAAATTTAAACTTTGCATATATATATATATGTATACATATATACATGTTATTGAAAATGTTCACTAACTTTCTTAAGTAATAACCAGCCTTATCCTGACTGATCATGTGCAAACCTCGTGAAATCTTCTGGTTAAGAAAGGCCAACTAAGAATTAAGAAAATTTTTAAACATGTGATCAAGCTATCGGTTTTATAAATAAGAGTCTGTCCTTATATCATAATAATGACCCTATGCTGCAAGACATTTCTTGGTTATCCATACTCAGTGCTATTTCTGCGACAGTATTTACGTAAGGAGATCAGAATTTTTCTGACTTTTTGTCACTTTAGCCAGCATTTACAAGGAAAGCTTCTTTAAATCAGCTGACGTACTTTTGACAGCTGGGTATTTTGGATAGAGAAGATATTTAGATTCCTGGTGTGGCCCTCTCCCTACAACAGCTTTTGTTTTGGAGTCTTATGTAACATTTAGAACTTTAGATTATTTCTTTATTCAGTAAGCTATTATGATGTCTAAAAGTAGTTCTACTGAAAATTTTCAAGAAAATTATTGTCAAGACTGCACAGCTCAGAATGCACATTAAACAGCAATAGCAATATCATGTTTGCCCTAAATATAAATGACTATAATCAAAAGGCTTCCAACATTCATACCTACAAATCCTCAAGTGTCACCATAAGCTATTGTATAAAAGAAACATACCTTTCCCTCTACAGCAGAACCCAGACTTCCCTACCTGGCATTATCTGAAATTCTCTGGAGTGAAGTTATTCAATTCAGGAACCACAGTGTAGAGACCAGTGTTAAAGGAAAGTGGCCATTCATTCTCTGCTTCTACCTTGCCTAAGCTGGTTCAGTGCAGGGTGCTGTTGCTTCTGGAAACTGAGGCTTATATGAAGAATGGTATTTTACTGAAGGTCTGTGAGCTTCAGAAAGTAATGACAGTTCAGAAAATAACTTCCATCTTCATGTCAAGTATGGATATCAATGCTTTCTGTCATCTGTAGTCATTTCCCTCAATAAGGAGTTTTGGTTGTTGACCCTTGGTCTCCAGCTTCCACCTCTTTCTCCCAGATTTCCTTGTAAGTCTCCTTTCTCTAATTATTCCCCCAATGCCTTTTTTCTTTAACTAAGCTGCCTGCAGCATTGCCAAGTTCTCTTCACTTTATTAAGCAGAGTAATTGTACATTTTTGTTGTTAATCATGTTCATCTATTCATACACAGGGTTCTGGCTTTTCTCAAACAAAGGGCGAAACAACCTTAACCTGTATTTCTCAAAAACATTTATCACTTCAGTGTGAATTGTTCCATTTATCTGGAAGACAGAATCAATGTTAGTTCTTGCTTTCATATCAATCGTCCTTTATCCAATACATATGGGCATCTTTATCCAGGAAAATCTCTGTGTTGCCTCATGAGCATATTATGTTTATCCACTCAACAGAATATCCACCTTGGAGCTAGGTGAACATTTCAAATGGATGATGTAATTCCACCATTGTTTTGGTTAAACTCTGAGTGGCACCTTTACATCCCAGATTCTACAAGAGCTCTGTGCTCCATTCACAACTGCACCAGCCTTGAAATTCACCAGTATCCTTTGCACAGCTCCTCTGGTGCTGTCTTTCCTCCCAAGATGTGGTCTTTTGACAACTTGTTGGAACTGGTTCCTTTCCAACTCATGTCATGTAGATCAGACTACTGTCCAGTTCAACTGGATGATCCCCTGCTTCAGCTTGAGATTCCTTAGTCTTTAGATCTTAGTTTCTAGGCTTATTCTTAAGGTTTCTCTGGCTTACAGCTAAAATATGGCTCTTGTGTATCTCTTTTTGTGGTCACATTTCTCTTTCATAGCACTTAAACATTGATTTAGAAGCAGTTAGTTTGCTGGGAGAATTCATGAAGACTTGCTGAGTATTGTCTGTGTACCTCGATTTAAGGCTTCTACAACTAAAGTTTTCTTCGCTACGGTCTTATTTATTTTCCTCCCTGAGCCTCCCAACCCGGAGGGAGCAATGACTCCTCTCTGTTGAACCACACACTTAATTGTTCATTGAAAAATATTTCACACACTATACTCTAATCATGCTTACCTCTCTCTCAACTCTTCTTAGATCTTCCCCACTTTTTAAACCACATTTCATCCCCTCTCTACTGCAAAATGCTATTCCCTGCATGCTTATTCCAGTGGCCAGATCTATTTATAACTCAATAACATGCCTTACCTCTTCAAGCTTTTGGAAGAATTTGCATAACTGCTTAATCCTTGGATTTTGTCTCTTCACCTGTACCCTCTTCCCTGCACCATTCAGTTCCAACTACTTTTTATCTTACATCTTAGGAGTTGCTTTCTTATTTACACTAGCTCCCTATATAAGTCATGCCTACAGTATAATAGATAGAAACAGCTAGTCACAAACAGCAGATCCTTCTTTTATCTGCCTAAGTCCTTGCCCTCTAAATTTTTACTTCTGTTTTATTGTAGACCTGGGGACTGAAGCCAGGTATTTGTGGATGTTGTGCAAGCACTCTACTATGAAACCTTCTCAGCAGCCCTTATTCAAGTCTTTTTCAGTTTTAATTTCTGTGAGCAACTTCTCATTCTAACCGCACCATCAATGAGGGTGTCAGAGATAGCTATGCTTGAGTCCCTGGAATCTGTGAAGATATTAGGTAACATAATAATGGGAAAGTTAAGGTTGAGAATAGAATTAAAATTGCTTAACATCTGAATGTTGGACAGAGAGGCTATTCTAGATTATTTAGATGGACCTCATATAATTAACGAGGTCCTCACCAGTGAAATAGGAAGAAGGATTACCATAAGAGAGACACAGCACAGGAAAGCTTCGGTTGAAGACTGTGGTCTTTGAATGGGGCCACAAGCTAAGGAATGCTGCTGGAAACTTCTTGCAGGTTTGGAAAGCAAGGCAATTGATTTCCCTAAAAGCATCCAGAAGGGATATTGCTCTGCCAATAACTTGATTTTAGCTCAACAAAACCCAGATTTGCAATCTTTCACAGAAATATAGTAAATTTGTGTGTCTTTGAAACCAAGCACCAAAGACTCCATATTTTTTACTTCAAATGAACTTTTTCTTTATCATCTGGGCATCTATTTAGCATCTGTAGGTGTGATATGTCAAGGATTATACATAGACCACCTAATGTCAAGGATTATACACAAAACACCTAATCAGGGGATAAAAAAAAACAGTCACAGTTTTCGTGAGATTTGCTGAGCTGAAAAACACCTTCTGACTAGGTTATTAAGATCAGGTGTGCAGCTGGATGGTGGTGGCACACGCCTTTAATGTCAGCACTCAGGAGGCAGAGGCTGATAGATCTCTGAGTTCGAGACCAGCCTGGTCTAAAAAGCCAAAGTTCCAGGACAGTCAGAACTGTTACACAGAGAAATCTTGTCTCAAACAAACAAACAAACAAAAACAAAAACAAACAATCAAACAGAAAAGATCAGATATGCACCATTTGGCCGTGAAACAATAACCTTTACCCAACGTGTGAAGACTCGTAATTATCTCCAAAGACTCATTGTCTACCTGTCTAAACTCTTTCTATATGAGTTTCTCAGCATGCTGGGATCTTAATCAGTCAGTAAGTTTTTCAAATAAAGTCTTCTTCATTTTAACACATTATCTCTAAGATTTCATTTGTCTGTGGTGCTGCAGGATGATGGACATAGGTCTAGTAAAATTTTAAGTCACTAACCAAGCTGTTCCAGTTTTTTCCATTAGCGGTAACTTAATAGTGGTCTCAACATCTTCTGCACGCCACACTTTCCTATCTTGGCCCTTATCATTTTGTTTTAGAATCACCTACTTGACTCTAATGGAGTCTAAAGCTCACAGGAAAAGGACAGTGTCTGATACTTCTGAGAGCTCTGGATCTTCATATGTGCGATGTCTAGATGTTGTCACCTTTCAATAAATGTCTACCTGTGTAAATTAGTTTCAATTGCCATCATGTAGAAACAGGTGGTAAGTGAATTTATCGGATTTCCCTTAGCACATGCAGTAGAAGGCTGATCCCTGTCTCCTTTACTACTAGAACAAGTTGTAGGAGTGTCTGCATGGTACAATATTCAGAAGTGGCCACTGCAGCTGGGTAGAACAAGGAATGGCTACGTAGGCCATATACCAGGCCTCAGATCTCCAGTTGGCCACTATTTTTCAACCCCAGGAAAATAGGGACTCATTTGAAGTTTACTTTTTGCTTGTAAAAATGAGCCTACTTCATCTGTTTCATTGCTTTGCAGAGCAAGCATGGAACGTCTGAGGATTCTGAGAGCAGGGACCATAGGAATGTGGGTTGATGCTTCAGTTTGCTTTTCTGCATGCTCAAAGTTTCTAGTTACCACCTACATAACAAAAAAAACCATATAATCACATTGTGGTATGATAACACCTGGACCTTTTTTTTTTTCTCTTTGACCTTTTTCTCTAGTGAACAGTTTGGCTTGTGAGTATCAAAAGTAATGCAACTGGAACTTAGCACCTTACCATTTTTTAATCTCATATTTTAAATATGGAATTAGAGGGAAAAATCTTCCTTCTAGATAATTCTATCTTTTCCAAATACAATAACTTTATCAACTAAAGTCACAAAAAAATTCAAGCTGATTAAAGAACATTAGGAAACGATGGCTGTACTCCCACATCAGTGCCTTGCTCAGCTATTATCAGAGAAGCTAGGTCCTGCAGAAGACTATCAAATACGAAGACTCACAGCAGTTCAGGCTATGATGTCTGATTTTGCTAAGAGTCTTAGCTGGGATCATCCCTTGCACCTGACCTGACCTGGAAGTGCCCCCTCTCCAGGACTCTGAGTACTCTACCCCTCCACCTCCCCTCAACCTGATGCTCAAGTTCCCATACCCACCTGCCCAGAGTCCACTCTTCTATTTCTCTTTTCCAGGGAGATTGGGCATTCCCCCATAAACCCTCCTCCTTTTGGGTCTGTGAATTGTAGCAGTTAGCCAAAGGTTACATTTTAAAGAGGGAAGCATTTGTTTCCTTCAGAAGGGTGCAACTTATACAAAAGGTAATCAGCCTGGAGACTTTTGGCTAATAACAAATGTTTATTGGGTATTTTGGTTCAGATATGTATGTGAGTGAAGCCAAAGGAGGAGCTGTCTTCCCAAAGAGTGAAAGCGAAAGCACCAAGGCCACTGCTTCAACTCATCACAGGCTGTGGCACCTGATCTTCATCTTCAATGTGATTTGGAGTCATCTAGGAGACACAGTTCAGTGTGGATGGAATACCCACTCTGAATGTAGTGGTACTACCATCCTATGCACTGGGGTCTTATAAAGTTGAATGTAAATGGAAAAAGGAAGACAACAGCTGAATGCTAACATTCTCTTTTCTCTACTAGCTGACAAGCCCAGATGTGAGCAAGCTCCTAGGGTCACATCTACCATACCCCAAGTGACTTTATCCCTCAAATTGTGATAAATGTAAACCTTTTAAGTTGCTTCATAACCATGATGAAGAAAGTAATTACGATAAGGGCCTTTAGAGTACATTTTGAGTGTGAAACCTAAAATATGGCTAGACAAAACCCACATAAGTAAACTCACTAGAAAGGAAATTTACCAGCGTCTCTAAGAAACTTAAAAGCAGTTATAAAATGGTAGGAGAAGCAGTAGTGAGAATGAACACAAAAAAAGGCTTCTGTGAAATAAATAAAAAGACAATCAAACTCCTCTGAAAATTCTCTTTATTATTTTTTTTCCAATTCAAACCAAGTCACACAGGGGTTAGAAACACACACTAAATTAAACCTGCAGTTATCAAAGTCTTTATTTTTCTCCATTCATCTGAACAGTGTGTTTTTTACCCTTAATTGTTCAAAGGCTGAATATAAAACTCGTAGTTGATTATACCCACATTTCCATGTTTAGAAATCATGTTAATACTGTCAGTGTTGGGTCTTCCATTCATGCACAAAACACCTTCACACTCTCCTCTCTTTCAGCCCTTCCATAAAGTCCCATTGTCCCCAGCACACTTTATTGCTTTGCTGGGCCATAGCATCTCATTATGGCTCTGCAACAGGAATTTTCCATGTGGAAATGTAGTTTGTAGAAAGAATCTAACAATCTAACTTTCATCTTTTTTGGAGCAAATAACTTGTGTTTGCTGTGAGTATGATGGTATAGAGAGAAAGAGTAACATTGCTGGACAGCATGGTTGAGATTGCACTATTGTATGGAAGGGGCAAGAACTGTTTCTATATTATAAAATTATCAGAATTTAATCTTACTGTTGCATATGATAAATTCCTTTAGAGGACAGCTTCCTTGGAAAATAGAGACCTATTCTTGCAAATGGATGAAAAAAAATCAAAGATAAATTTCTGGGATATGGGTGTATTTTAGTAGTACAGCATTTGCCAAGCTTGTACAAATTTCTGGGTTCAATCTTTAGCATCAAAACAAAATAGCACAAAGTGGCAAATATTAGCAGATATTCTATTGAAGACATAGACTCTTACAATGTATTAAATATTAGTTCTAAAAGTGGGTATCTTGTAGAAGATTCCTGATTTGGATAACTGTCAGTATTTTTAATTTTAGCTGAGTTTGCTGAAATGTAAGTTAGTGGTGTCTTCCTTGGCTTTGAGGATTTTTTATACTAGAAAATGTCTTAACTACTGAGGAACAAAAAAGGATTCTCTTCCTGTATAAAGCCGCAGCCGAATTTGAGTTCCTGACTTTTTTTGCCTTCTTTGTGATATTAGAATGATTGGTTTTATGTGACAGCATCCTTCCCTCTGGCAGCATCCTTCACAATCACTTATTATTGTTGATTTGTTGTGGGCTGTTTGATTTTGGTCTATATTTATTAAATATTCTGTATTCTTCTATCATAACTTGAAAAGACTCTCCAGTTGCATCATCAGTTATAACTGAAATACGAAGGAGTCACAAAGCCCAACTCACAGAGCTGTGGGCTCTCAGCCTGAATATTCAGCTGTAGGCCCCTATTTTACTCTCTTCTCTTTGAGGCTTTTTGAGGGAAAGATAATGTTGTGTGAGATGCTGGGTGGGCATGAAAATCTCTCACAGCATCAAAGAGAAATGTGTTTGCCAGCACAGAATTACGGAGGCCAGGCTGGGACAGTCCCTGGTGGAGGGAACAACGGTCAACAATCTATGGTCTATGATGTGCTTGTAGCATGCGATGCACAATCTTTGTAATTGATTCTTAATGAATTATCCCTTAGAGCCCAGAACCCTTCCCCACCAGAGCAGAAACACACAGGAAACCCTGTGGATCTCAGCATCCTTTCAGCATATTTTTACTAGACTTCTTGGGATTTGTGTCTATGAATGAGACATATACGTCACAAGAATCCCACCTGAGGACATCTGTATGGAACACAGAGCTCACTGTTCTTGAAAATGTGTCTCTGTCTTCATACTGAACAGTCAAACCAGAATCTTAGAGAGGAGGAAAAACGTAACTAGTTCCTATTCTAATTTATTTCTAGATAATTTAAATAACTTTGAAGAGAAAAGAAGAACATTTTAAAACAGAAGGAACATTTTCCATGTTGCAAGAAAATTAAGCAAGAGGCAGGCCGGAGAGATGGTTCGGCAGGTGAAAGCAGTGCCTGCTTGATGTGGGATTCCCCTCGGTATGCTGTGAATACCATTGGTTAATAAAGGACTGCTTTGGACCTATAGCAGGGCAGAACTTATCTAGGTGGGGAAAACTAAACTGAATGCTGGGAGAAAGGAGGCAGAATCAGGGAGAAGCCAAGGGGCCACCGCCAGAGACAGACATAATGAAAGTTTGCCAGCAAACCACTGCCACATGGCAATACACAGATTAATGGAGATGGGTTAAATTGATATGTAAGAGTTAGCCAATAAGAAGCTAGAGCTAATGGGCCAAGCAGTGATTTAATTAATACAGTTTCTGTGTGGTTATTTCGGGAGTCTGGGCAGCCGGGAAACGAACACGTGGCCTTCCCAGTACACCTGCTCTTATGGAGGACCTCAGCACCCACATAGTAGTTTCCAACCATCTGTAAATAGAAGGGAATCTAATCCACTTTTCTGGCCTCTCTGGGATACAAGTAGTGCACAGACATACCTGCAGGGAAAAAAACCATATCTATAGAATAAAAAGAAAAATTATTAAAAAAAAACAACAAAAAAGTTCTTAAGAAATAGTTAAATAGTGTGTCTCTAAAAAAGTTGTGTTTAACTTAGAGTCCACAACAATGTCTTGGAAGAACTCCTCTAGTTCTTGAAAAGGTGATTTACTTTGATTTAATATATCTGCTTTCTTATTTTTGAAATAACCCCAATGATAAGCTGCATATCACCACAGTATAGTCTGAAGATACAGGACCTACTGTTGCTAGAAGTAACGACAGGAAAAAGAAGTGAAATTCTTTCTAGGAATCAGTAAGTCCCAGCCCTTTCAAATGGCATAAATGGGGCACTCCTTAGAGTGCTGAGTAAGCAGAACAAGCGGATTCTAGAGTACATAGTTTTCTCCTCTAATCTTTGTTTTAGGAACATTTTCACTCCAAGCTTCCCCCCTACACGAGCCCAAGCTTACCATCAGTAGAATCTTTTAAGTGAGTAGGAAAGTAAGGCATTACTTATTGTGTAAAAACTTACCCAAATAACTTGAGAAAAATAGAAGTAATTATGTCATTTGGGTCCCAATCAGCAAATGAAAAGTAATACCAGATATTGTCATTTCCATAAAATCCTTGCAATGAGGGAGTCTTTAACATGCCTAGTGGTGGTAATCATGAGTTCTTGACTTATGTGAACAGAAACAGCATCGATAATGGTGCACAAAATATTCTAGGGGTACATGCGTATATGGGTTCCAAGGAGCAGAAGAAAAGGACATCCAGACTCTACACCAGACAAGGAAATTGGAAGTTTAAGGGAGCACGAAGTACTTTTTCAAAACCCATTTTGAAATTTATCCAACAATTTGGTATCTATTCTTGTTTCTTGTTTCTTAATATCAAATTATGAATAACAATATCTTCAGCATCAATGAGCTTTAGAAGGCACCATCATAACTGACAAAATCTAATTTAAATATTGAAGTGAGTGCAATTTTATAAAGAATACGCACAGGATTTTATACTAAATAATGATTCATGTCACTATATGTTGTTTTATTATTTGTAAACAGATAATTTGATTTACAATCAAATGACAGAATTTGAATAAAAGAATATCTGGATATATTTGATTTAAAGAATTTCGTGTGAAAACCATGTGCAAATCATTTAGCAGCTAGGCACCATGATTGCACAGTAGTTCAACATTGGATGATTCTGTGACAAGCCATGCAATTGGATGTAAGATAATTTATCATCCTGGCTGGTATGTTTGATTTTAACTTACGAAAATAATGTGGATATTAATTCTTTGTTGTTTACAGTGTTCTCTCTAGTTACAAAATATTTTCTTTAATAGTAACCCAAACTTTTGATCAATCTTATAGGAACTTTGTGTGTGTGTTTGTAACAAGCACAGAGATGCTGAATCACACATATGCTTCTGCAAATTGAAATTTGTTGATTTTTAGTTTTTGGGTCTTCATTTTTCTGGTGGGACAACTAAAGAAATTATCACCACAGTTGCCTGTCTAGGGTAAGTATAATGTAGAAAATGGGTGTGTTACTAAAGTAAATTTCATTGGAATTCATATTTATGCTTCTCCAAAACATACTTTTAGAAGGTAGTTTGGTGACCATTAAAATTCAGTGTTCTAAACAGTACATCAAAGGCTTAAGACAATGAGAATCATAAACAATTGGATTCCTGTAAGATTGTGATGATTAAATAATGTTGGATAATTTTTTGTTTTTAATTTGCTAAAAGCACATAGTGAGAAATATTTTTGATCCTCAAAAATTTGTAAGTCCTATATAATGTGATTTGATTTTACATGTTGAAAATTAAAACTAGCAGTTTTTGGTGGAAATTTTGTTTCTCAGAGAACATCTATGAATAACTTGGTTCATTTATCTTAGTCCCAAACCTTACATGTTTGAACAAGCTGGAGCTCAACTTAATTTTCAAATTACAATAATGGAGTTGTTAGTAAATCTTAATGCTGGTTATTTATGCCATAACTAACTTGCAGTCTTTATTGACGCATGGAGAAGTGGAGGTTTCTCTTCTTTTTAATAATTATATTGTTCTGGTTGTTAGAATTACCGTATGGCTGCCTGATTCAAAGCTGGTCGGGGCAAGTTTAGTGAAGTCGGATTTATTACCACTGACTCGTCTGAGGTCTACCACAATCTGCAGAGCTGTGGCAGAAACTCCTCACCTTATGCTTTAGCGTGTTGGAGGGACGAGAACACAGACGGGTACGGGGGTTGGGAGTGCTTATTGGTGAAGGAGAAAGCATGTTCAGTTGTTGCTCTGTGAATTTAGAAATCCAGCCTTGCATTAGGTTTCAATTTTCTCAGATGTAGAACACAGACTACGTTTCCTGAATTTAATGCTTATTATTTGCCAAAGAAAACAAGCCGCTGCTTATTTTTTTTAGCCAATAAGAATAAAGATATTTTTGAACATGTTTTTTCTGGCATTGTTTTTTCCAGAACCTTTTGTCTAGTCTTCAGTTTACTACAACAATACGCTAAGTATTGTGACTTTATCTGTCTCTTTCACCCCACTTTTCTTTCATTCTCTTTCAAAAGCTTTTCCTTTCCTTTTCTTTTTCCCCCCAGTCTTCCACAAGGAATGAAAAGAATATTATTTAGTCTTGGTTTTCCCCTCCACTTTATTCAGCAAAGCTACTGATGGGAACAACAGCGGTACTGTACCTGCTTCTGGTCTCTAGAAACAATGCCGAGCGTCCTGATAAGATTAGGTGCAATTTTAATGCAGCAGGGACAAAGTCCCCCTCCTCCTCACCCCACCTCTCTCTCCCTACTGTAATTCCACCACAGCCTGCAGTTGCAGACTCCGAGGCCAGCGCCGGACTGCCCGGTAAACGCCACCTCACAGGCCAGAAACACGATCTGCATCATTTTCAGGCTTGGCAGACATATTGTGCATAAAAAAGAAAGAATGGAAGAAAAAATAGTAAAAAGGAGAAAAAGAAAGTGTAGTGGAGAAAGCAGACATAAGCAAACTTCATACACCCCAGGTTTCATAGCTTCAAGAGTGACTTGAATTTCAAATAGTCAAACAAACAAAAAGTTCAAAAAGAAAAACATGCTGACAACTTTGATCAGAATTCCTCTCTTTTTGGTTTTCATTTTGTCTTCTGGCCAGTGACTGTCATTTTAAGGCTGAGGTATATTCCTCTGTAGAGTGCACCATGTTCTCAACTAGTGACCAGAATCAGCAATACCCTACGTGATTCTTCCAGGGTCTAGGAGAGCTGTCTGAATGCACGTATGTCCTTCGGTTTGTAACAATGTAACCAATTCTTGCACAGCTCTGTGCTGAGTACAGGTACAGTCTGCCTTTTTCTGCTATTTTGGGAAAAGCTTGTATTTACATTTACATTTCTTTTTCTTGTGGTTTAAAAACACTATTGACACTCTTTACGTTCAGTAGTAGGGAAACTTTTTTTTCTGTTCTGTATCTTCCTACCTATCAGCTTATCTACCTACCCACCTACCTACCTACCATCCTTCTATTCATCTCCATCTATTATCTCTCATTTATCTACCTTTCTATCAATCCTCATTCTTGTAAACAGTAAACACTGGTTTCTGTATTTTGAAAAAGTATTACCTTGATAGTAATGAAAATGTGTTTAATTATCCAGAAGCAACCCATTTTGCTCACATAAAGCTTTCCATAACATCATACTAAAAGTTTATTTTATTATTTCTTTTTTCATAAGACAAACCTTTTAATTTACACCACAGAACAGTTTTTAAGCTCAGCTGCCTATTTTGCAGGGTGGATGCAATCTTAATTTATCTTCAAATGTACTCTTTTGTCTTCAACTGTGTTTTACGGGGGCATGCCCACATGCTGAAAAAAGTCAGACGGTGAAAGAGGATAAAGCAGCTGACTGAATTTGAGAGGCTTGTTAATTTCTGATCCCATAGCAGTAGGTGTTTTTGAGTAATACAAGAGGACAAATCTCTACACTCACCTAGTTATGGAAATTAGTGACATTTTGAAGATGGAGCCTTCCCATAGCCTGGTACACAGACTACATGGGTATTCTGTTATTGCTCTTTTATTCTTTCGGTCATGAAACTTCAAAAAAGCTGAGAAAATGCCTTTAGGGTCCTAATCTCTATTACTACAACACCTCCTATGTTTTTCTGGGATAAGACAGACACTTAAGGAGAATTTCCGCTGACTGTCATCTTCCTAGAGTTGGCTAAACATTACTGCATCACTAGGCAGCTCTCATTTAATGTATTGTTGTATTCAATATCAGGCCTCATTGTACAATGAAGTGCACAATTCTCCCCTTGAGAAAAACGAACTATGCTGATTTTCCAATTGTCTTGCTGAGAATGAAAGGTTATCCTTTGTCCCTCCCTTCTTTCCTCCCTCTCTTCTCCCCCTGTTGCTTCTTTCTTCCTTGTTTATGCTTTTCTGTTTTAAAATCTAACTATATGTCATCAATATCTTCTGTGCTCTTTTCATCCATGTATTTTTTGTCTTCCTCAGTATATTCCTATAAAACCATGGAGGATTCCTCAGACAGCTCTTAGAAAGGCGTTCTCGGTATTTCTAGAGCCAGGACAGGCTTCTCAGGTGCTTTGCCACTTTGTTTCTTCCTCCGCATCTGTCTCTAGACACCGCACACTCCCATACCTCAAATCCCACCCGTTGGTTTTCCACTTTTCTGCAGGATACAGAAACTCTCTTGGGTACTAGGGATTTGAAAAGTGGTACACATAAGATATTGAATATTGAAGCTCAGCACTTGTTGACAAGGTATTGTTAAAAAAAAAAGGTAATATTTCTTTCTCATCATTCCACATTTGGTTCCCAACGAGGTCTCCAATGTCCTGCCTATCAGGAACTGGGAAATAAATGTAAGCCAAATAAAGTGTTAGTATATGAAAATATAGCTGACCTTAACTTTTAAGTTTCATCTTTTGCCTTGAATAATGAGAGGAATAGTGGCAACTGTTGATAACAAAGAGTACAACGGAGAGGAGATGCATGCTATATTGGGGGCATACAACACTCTTTATACATGGAATATTTAAACATGAGTAAATGAACTAACTTAATATACCCTCTATTTGTTTTGACTAGAGTTTATTCTAACTCAGAAGACTTCATTACAATTTTTTAAAAATTTTCTGTGACACTTACCGTCTTGAACAGAAAATTCAAGAAAGAAAATAATCTAATGATTTGCATGCCAATACATACAGATTCTGAAACAATGCAATTTAGATGTAGGTTGAAAAACTGACACTATTTTTTCTTTTACTAATATGTCCTTGTGAAAAATCAGAGGTGTTTATCTGGTTCAGAAAGTTAATACTTAAAGATGATCCCGACTTTCCCCTCAGCTTATTGCTGTGTATATTACTAATCCTTAATCATTGTTCTTTACTGTGCTATCACAGGGCACCCATAAACAAAACGAACAAAATTAAGGACAAAACAGATTAAATTTATTTCTAATATTTGACACCTGCCTTCAATAATTTTAGTCAAGTATTTTCATGTCTTCACACAGTGAGGTCATACTATGAATAGCAGTTTTTAACATCTGGAGAACACATATCATGTTCATTTAAAATAACACTTGATTTGTGTGTTTCTTTCTTGAGTGTCTAAGTGGCGTGACTGTAGAACTGTTACATGCTATTTTTTTCTTCACTCATCACCCCATCTCCCTCCTTACATCACACAGACTGAACATCATTCACTGGAAAGTCCTGTTTTGTTTTGTTTTTGTTTTTTGAAATCTGAATCTTCCTGAATTCTGATATTATAACAAAATTCTACACAGGAAAGTTTATTTTATGCAGAAAACCCTATTAAAGTAAACATATATATCTGAAAAAAATACACCTGAAAATTCTGTGTATAGGTTTATATGCCTAAAACAACTTACCATGTGCCCGAAATAATTACAAAATACAAGACGCTCTGAACTGTGAGATGATGAAGGATCCTCAGCCTGCGCTAACGTCTTCTGTATAACTCTTCAGTCCCTAGCTTCCATGATTTTATCTTGCCCTGTCCAAATGGAAAGTCTTTCCTTCCTTTATCCTTTATCACTCTGACTGGAAACCACGTTCCCCTAGTGAGGCTCAATTGCTAGGCTCCTTGCTCGGCAGAATTACAAGTTCAGCTTTTTCCTCTGCATTCCTCCCATGCCTTTTATGTGCTTTTTTTTTTTTGAATGAAATGTACCACCCCGTACAGAATGGGATCAACCTGGCTCAGACATCAAACTCTACCAGGCAAGTGGCATTTATAGTCAAACCTCCTGTGGGTCTACATTGTGTGCTCTAGATAAAGGAGCCTCTAGATGGCATGGGGTGTTTGGGGAACTCTATTTTTCATGGAGGCAAACTTTCCTGAAGCAACTTCCTGGTTAAATTTCATAATTAGCATCGACCCCAGAGCTGTGTGAGAATGGAAAGGACATGAACTCAGATAGTAACTGGGATTTCTGCAAAGGCAATTCTGATTGAATGACTGTGGATTCTTCCGAAGGGACTCAGTGAAAGGAAGTGATCATGATTTCCTAAGAGAAAACACTTTGTATTTTACAGAGTTTGATTGAATAAAATGCCAGAAATGGAAAAATTATTGTGGTTATACCAAGAAACTTTCTGAGTAGCATGGGCATCTTTGCTCATCCGGGGACAGAAATTATCGTGTTAATAGGAAAGCTTGAGCCCCTATAAATTCAGAAGCTTGGCTCTGGAAGCCACCCTGACAGAAGGAATTATGCTCTGAGAGGGAAGTGCACAAACGGGAGGCAGTGTGCACCCTGTGGAACCCCTCTACAGCTTCCTCTGGCCACTAGTAGCTCTGAGAGCAAGAAGTTTGGGTAGGGATGTCTTGAAATGGAGTGTTGTTGAGGTACAGAAAGATAGAGCAAGTGAGAAAGCAAGCAGAGGGAGGCCTTACTGATCTCCCACAGTCACAGATTGTCCATTATGTGTATGGGGGAAAGGCATGTTCTGCATGAATTGGGGAAAAGGCATGTTCTGCATGCATTTGATAAGTTTACTTACTACTATGATCCTGAATCCCTTTTTTTTGGGAGGGGGAAATGATCATGAAACTAACATTGATAAGTAACGTTGTAAACTTCTGTTATTTGAGATTATAATACAATTATATTATTTACCCCTTCCCCATCCCCCCCTCCAAAGACTCCCATATATCCCTCCTGTTCTCTTTCAATTTTGTGCCATCTTCTTTCATTGGTTACTTTGAGTGGACTCTTATAAAATGTTTTGTACTTCTAAATGTGATTTTAGAGCCTACGCTTAGTCCTCGGGAGAGAAGGAAAAGTGATAAAAGAGAGTTTTCACTTTCAATATAGACTCAAATATGGCAGATATTTGCTGAAGACTCTGTCTTTCAGTCTGAGCTATAAAGTACTGTGTTTCTCTACTGTTGATCAGAAACTTCATCCTGGCTACTCATCCCAGAACCAAGAGGCTAGGAGAAACACATGCTGGCCATAGATGGGGACAGTGTCAGTTGTCTAAACAATATGACCAAGACTTGCTGGGTGCAAAAGCTTAGTTTTGCACAGTCAACACACGCAAAGGAGTTTTTTCCATTTCCCACACATGCATTTTACTCTACAAATCCCCCACCTAATGCCTGACATGGTGGTGCACATCTTTAATTTCAACACTTGGAACACAGAGGCAGGCACATCTCTGTGAGGTTGAGGCTAGTCTGGTCTACATAGTTCCATGACAGCCAGAGTTACATAGGGAGACCCTGCCTCAAACAAACAAATAAACAAAATGCCTATGCTTGATACATTGTACAATATTTATTGTTTCTATATATAAAGAAATAATAATTAGAAAAGGAATAAGATTCACCTTTTTCTCCCCAAAACTCTATTTACCCCTGGAGATGATTTGACGATTGAAGTAACTAAAATATATAATATATTATATATGACATATTCATAAAACAGCAGACATTTCATTTTATAACAATTTCACAAGCCCAGAATAATTAACTGAATTTTATAGGTGACAAAAAGGGTTAAAATATTAAGTAACTTTAGTCTTATTTGACTAAGAAGGTACAAGAAAATCAGTAGTCAGAAAAAAGGCATGTTGAAAGCATATGTTCTCCTAATTTTGGGCAAAACATGATACTTGTAGTCATTTGGAGGAGATGCCTGTCAAATGGACAGCAAGGCCTCTGTCTCCAAAGACTTTATATTTAGCTGTGAGTAAAGAAAATCGCACTTGTAAAAGACATAAATCATATGTAAAAGTGTAAAATAATACGGACATGTTATAGGCACTGACTCTGAGGTCATGGGTATGGAGTAACAGTATAGCCCTGTGGTTAATGCTATTAATACTGGGGATATTGCTTGCTCACTGCATCACAGAGGTGTTGGGTGACTGCTCTCAGTGACTAGAAGTTCCCTATAGTATAGTAGCAAGGGATTGGGCAGAGAAAAGTGGGTATCTTTGAGCAGTAGACAGTTTCAAAGAGAAGCAGTACACATCAAAAAGCCTAAAATATAAATAATTTTAATATTAGTGAAATTAAAAAATGCCATTGCATTTTTTATTGGTTAATTATTCCATTTTTCGCAAAAACATCTAGATAAATCTTTGCCAGAGTGTTAAATAAGTGTCTCAGATTTTGAGACAGGAACTTAGTTGGAGGTTTTGAGCCACTCTAGGAAAATGGGAAGCCTTTTGCCACATCGTCTCCCTTCCTCCAGTGGGTGCTTGATACAAATTTTGCAGCAATTTGTCTTGCTTTCCAGGGAAGCAGGGAGGAAAGGGAGAACGCAATCCCTCACCCCGACACAATGCAAAGCGATACTTTCTGAAGTCAGGTTTTATCTTACAAGAGACCCACAGTATACATTCCCACAGGTGTAACAATGACCTACACAGAAAGGTTGGGTTAGATATAGATATTAATGAGGCACTGTAGTTTTTTTGAAGTGAAAACAGTTTTCAAGAGTTACCTTCAACCTTCAAGCCTCAGGGTAGAAACCACTTACAGGACAGCAGTGAGTTTTAAATGCATGGAGTCTCGTCTAGGTTGTTGTTCTTGGAGTGGCGTGAACAGGTTGCACAGAAATACACTGTCCCTTTTAGGTGGCAGTTCCTCAGTTCTGATGGAAGAAATACTTTGTTAAGTTTCTCAATAAGAAAACACATTTAAATGCAGAGGCCTGAGATGTGGTTATTTTCTTCCTTTACCTTGGTAAACAACAGTTATATAGAAAGATAGGTGTTATACTTTGTATTCATTGATTCATCCATCGGGTTCTTTTCCTGGGTCTTATCTAATTAGCCCAAGGTAAGGATTTCTGCAAATAAAATAAGAGGTTCGATAAAAAAAAAACATGTAAAAACACAAATTGCTTAGATCCTATCAGCACCTGGAATTATAACCTCAGAGATGAAATATGGGGGGGGGGTGAATGGAGAAAAGATGGTTCAGAGGTTAAGAATACTTGCTGCTCTTCCATAGGATTTGAATTTTGATCCCTAGTTGTGAGTCAGAAGGCTCACAACTCCGTTTCTCCAGGTCTGGGAGATTTGATTCTCCCTTCAATTTTCCAGAGGTGCCTGCATACTCACAGACACATAAATAAAAAAAAATTTTTTGAAAAGTGAAATCATATGTTTTTTTACAAGATCTCTTACTCAGTATTTTTCACATTTATGAAATTTTAATATTGGTAGTGAACATTGCTTTTTGAGTGACAGTAGCATACTGTGGTATTTATTCCTACTTGAGGCTGTGACTCAAGTTTTGTTTTGGTGGAAGCTTCACCCCAGCCCCTGGCATCATATACCCAAGGAGTCCAGAATGTTCTGGTGGAAGTTCCACTTCAAGCCTCCTCCCCACTCTCTCTCCAAACCCCGCCACATCTCAGAAAGCCTGCCAAATGATGATCCCCCCCAGAGATGCTCAAGACCACTCCCACATATTATTTAAACTGTCCCCAGAAAACAGACATGTGGTCTTTCGTCCCCATCTCCTCTCTAGGGGTATGGAAAATCATCTGGGAGTATTTTATCCATTAAACCTGGGCTTTTTCTAATTAATTTTGATTTGGTCTGATTTGGATTGCTGCGTCAGCTGAGAGGCTTATGGGGTGCCGAAAGTTTTCAACTTCATCTTTAAAATTTGTTAGTTACCATAGTAAGTGGAAGTTGTCATGTGACCTCAACTTCACCTTTCCATTTAATCCACTGCTTGTGGCATTATACAAGTCACTTAATTTCTCATTATCTCAGTTCTTTATGTGCCCAACAGCATCAATGAAGTTCTTCAAGATTTAGCTGGGCATGTCGGAATATGCCTGTAATCTGTATACTCTGGAGGCTGAGGCAGGAGGATCAACAGCTTGAGGACAGCCTTGCCACATAGTAAGACCTTGTGCAGAAGAAAAAGGAGGCAGTTCATTAATATATCAACATTATGATGTTTACTCATTATATTTGACATACTGCTATTTGTTATTATCACATTATATCACATGTTGATACCGTAACTCCTAGGTGCTTATTTAAAAGTAAAATCGTAGGCTAGCCCTGTGGAGGTTCCAAGATACCAAATGGTATGTTGAAATATAGAATTTGAATTGGAGAAGAGAGCTAAAATTCTGGCTCTTATCCTTACTAATAGGAAGTCCTGGAGAAACTTAGTTACTGTCAAGGAACCCTAAATTCCCTATACCTGAAGCAAGAATGCTAATGTCTGTAGAACTGCTGTTCAAACAGAGTCAAGGAATTCAGTGCTGGCAAAATCTGCATTGATTATGTACAGGACATTGTTTCAGTAAGCTGATTAGCCTGCAATAACAACAGTTAATAATCTGATAGTCTTTTCATTGCTTTAACACATGTGATATCAAGATAGCATTAATGAATTTTTCTTCTTTTTCAGAATGCCCAAATAATAAGGAAATCAGCTATAGTCATTATTTCTTTTAACTTTAAAGAGGTTCATTTCCTAAGCTTCATTTCAACTAATAAAAATCAATTAAGATTAGACACACATCATGTATTGTTTTGATGCATGTACAGATTTTACAGCATCAAAATCAAGTTGAATATCAATCTCTTTAAACATTTATCATTTACTTGCGGTGAAAACTATTGGAATTGGTTTTAAATTCTCTAAGAAAGAATGATTTTAGAGCAAAAGTATTGCATTTTAGCTGTATTTCAGAGTAAGTACAATATCACATATGTTGTCTCCTGGCGACCAGTGGAACACCATTGATTTTTCCATTGAGCGTGTATCTTAGTCTCTAAGATTTTCAGAGTAAAAATCTTTAAGTATTTATATTTTATAAAAGTGAATCGAGTCGTGAATTTGTTTAAAATGATTGGCTGTTATTGTTTAGAATAATTAGATGATTTTATTTGTTTTACTAAACTTTAGAGGTTTTTTGTTTAAAATTACAGTTTTAAAAGTATAAGTTGTTGTATTTTCTTGTCATTAGATTTTAGAGGAAGTGTGGTACATTTCCTTTTGGTAGTAGAAACAATTTACAGTTGTCATATTGATGTAGAATAGTTCTGCCCTCCTCCGCCTTATCCCCCTCCTCCCCATTTCCTTTTCTGAGGTGTGAAGACTCAAACTCAAGGGGCCTTGAGCATGTTTGGCACACATTCATTCTGCATTCGAGCTGTTTCTCCAGTGTCTAGAATATTTAAATATTTTCCTTACTTTGAAGGACTCCTGTTCTATTCATCTGCTCTGCAGTCTGAAATGGTGAGTCATACTCATGACTATGACTGTGTTTTTGTAAATATAATAGAAGTCATTCATCTTCAGGGGCATTAGAATGAGGGTCTTGGCAGATTCTATTTACTTTCAACTATATGTAATTTATTTTGTCTTTAAAGAAGCTAACTGAAGTTCTATGCTAGGTTTTACTAGATACAAAACAAATACTTGATAGAGCTGAGAGTGGACCTTTAGAAAAACAATTTAGCTATAAAAGTGAATGCCAGTGCGTACTCTAGCTCACATTAATATTGGTTATTATAAGAGAACTTTTTGGTTTGTGCTTCAAACAAAAGGGACTTACCAATCAATGAAGATACCAAATACAGACCTTGTTATGAGACAGAACAGTTATAAAATTTATTTCAGAATAATGGTAAGATTTTGAGGTTAAAGATGAAAGGACTTGGGCTGGAGAGATGGCTCGGCGGTTAAGAGCATTGACTGCTCTTCCGGAGGACCTGGGTTCAATTCCCAGCACCCACATGGCAGCTCACAACTGTCTTAAAATCCAGTTCCGGGGGAATATGACACCTTCACACCAATGCACATAAAATAAAGTTAAATAAACCATAAAACTATTTTTAAAAAAAGATGAAAGGACTTCCCTTCAGTTGGTGACAAACAATATACTGTCAAAGATGTTCACTGAAAATCCTTTACTTAGTTTCAAGATCAATTATTCCCGATAACAATGGAGAACTTGCATTTACAATTTATTGTTTACATTGTTAGCATAATATTTGTGCATATTTATGAGAAAGAGCTTATACTTTGACTCGTTAGATACTTGATCAACTAGTAATTACTGAATTTATCATCTTAAACTTTTATTGTTTCTTAATGTGCGAGTATCCAAATTCCCTTCTATTGTTGAGATAGGAAGTGAACTGTTGCTAATTAACTTCCCCCGCTGTGCCACAAAACATGAGAACTTATAATGATAACCGTGACCCTGGCATTACTTTGTAAAGTTCTTTTGAGAAACGGCCTTAAGAAACTTGCTTGCTGATGCTCTTCTGATGCCATGCCTTCCCACAGCTATGCTTTTAGTAGAGGTCCAGGGAGAGAGCATGCCTGCAGAGAAGAATTCTGCTGTCCTGAAAGAATTCTGTGGTTAAATGATGGCCCATGTTTTTAATGGAGGAGAAATTATTATCTTGTTTATCAGATTCGGAACAAAGAGGAGACTTCTTGGAGCTCACAGTGGAAACACCTGTGGGGGTATGGTTTTCTCTTTCCACCTGAGCAAGCCAAGAGGAGATTTGCTGTAATCCACATGTACAATACTGCATGGAGAACGATAGCAGGCCTGAGAACTGGAAAGAACTGCTGGTTTGTTTCTGTTGTCTTCATTCTTTTCCTTCATCTGTATTTATACTTTGGGTAGATTTTTCTGGAAAGCAAAGTTTTCCATAGGACAGATGTTTAGATTTCTTTTGAGTGACTATGAATACTGAGACGCTGGGTAATTTTCAATGATGTCTGTGTTGTGTATGTCTGTGTTTGCACAGGTATGTGTGCCCATGTATAAATGTTTGGAGGTCAGAGATTGACATCAGGTGTCTTCTTTTTTCCTTACCTCTTAGAACACTTGATTCAATATTTATTTTAAAAATGTTTTATTTACTCTTTTATAGTTTCACACATTTATTAAATAAATTTTGGGTATATTTGCTTCCTCATTACCCTTTTCTTATCTCCTTGTGAGGTTTGGGGTTGTCATTTTGACAGAATCTTGAGTTATCCGAGAAATGGGCCTCCAGGAATGTTTGTGGGAGAGTCTATTGCTTATATTAATTGGAGTAGGAGGACCCATCCACTGTAGGCAGCACCATCGCCTGGCCTGGAATAGACTGAAATGACAAAGTGAACAGGGATGTAGCATGCATTCATCACTCTGCTGAAGGTGGATAGAGAGATGAATCACATTTCGAAGCAAAGCTCCTCCTATTTCCTCTGTCGTGGCTGACTGTACTTTGAATAGTGGCTTGAAGCTCCTCCTATTTTCTCTGTCATGATTGACTGTACTCTGAACATTCTGAATGAAAACATCTTTTTATTCCTTAAGTTATTTGCTGCAGCAAAATCAATTTTATCATAACAACGGGGTATTTTATCCCACCAAACACCCTCCTGTTTTCATGTCTCTATCCCCTCTCTCTCCTCTCTCTCTCCCTCATTCCTTTTCTTTCTTCCTTTCTCTTGTGGAGCACTGAGTTGAATTAGGGTTACTTGCACAAACACGGGCTGGAGGGTTATTTACTGCAGCATAGCCAACTTGCAGGTGCCTACATTCAAAGAAAATGACTTCCCTTTTCCAGAAGCTGTTACCCATCAACACTGGTCAATAGCTCCTCAAGGAAAGGTGGGCTCCACTTTAGTATCTTGAGTCAGAGCCTCTTGCTTAGCCAGAAGATCACGGTTTTCAGCAAAATGGCTGGCCACTGAGCCTCTATGTCTTCCTCTTCCCTACAGAGCTTGAAGTATCGTATCACTCCACTTAATCTTGTGGGCCTGGAGTTCCAAATTCAGAGCCTCAGCCTTGAGCAAGCAGCATGGTAGCCACCGAGCCATCTCCCCAGCTTCAAGGGCAAGCTTCCTAAAGCCTTCTGTAGCAGGCAACTGATGCACTCATGATTTGGCTATGAATTATTAATACTTTCCACCACAGTTAGATTCAAATAGCAAAGAGAATATCTATGTTTAAACTAAAGTTCAAATTGAGAGCCATTAATATCAGTCATATCACCATTTTTAATTTAAAAAATGAATATTGAAATGAATATGCTATTGTATAAAATTGACTGATACAAAAGAATGAATGATGCTCTTGTGCCTTCTTAGTAATTTTAATTGAGTTTTAAACTACTTTAATTAGTTAATGAGGGGAGATGAGGGTAACACTGTCATGTTTTAGCTCTCTAGCATTAACATAGTAAATCTTCAACATACTCTCTATTACAAATTCTAATTATTTTTTAAAAATGTATTTCCCTAATTTCTTAGTCTAATTTATTGATCATCAAAATTAAGTACTTTTAAAGCAAAAACTTTAAATCTGAGTGGTAGCACATGGCTTTAATCCCAGCACTCAGGAGGTAGCGGCTAATAGATGCCTGAGTTCAAGGCCAGTCTGGTCTACAAAGTGAGTGTCAGGATAGCCAGGACTATACAGGGAAACCCTGTCAGGAAGAACAACACCCTCCCTCCCCCACCAAAAAATCCTTTAAATCTTTATTGTTTCAAAATGGACCCAGTCAGCAGGTTGTATTCATAAGCTGATTCATTTACATGCATCTATAACAACAGCTGTTAAAGATGTGGCCATGATTAGGGGTGGGTAAGACGTGGGAGGGGACTTGAGGGAGGAATGGGAGGGGACTGGAGGGAGGAATGGGAGGGGAGAAGTAATGTGATTATATTTTTAATTAAATAATAATTGTGAAATAAAAACTTCAGGAAATGAACAGCTATGTAAACACATGACATTCACGTTGGTAGGCTCAAGCTCCTGCACTTTCAATCAGGCAGTGGGTGTAGGCACCAGTCATTCACATCAGTGAATTGGGTTTTCCACTTCAATTTTCAGAAACTAGAGAAGTCACAATTGAGTAACACTATTAGGTGTACACAAAACAAAAGATAGAAAACCAGCTAAAACCGGAACTGCTAATGTTCTAACCCATGCATATTGCATGCCCTTTACTAAGTATCTAGATATATGAAGGATTCATCATTTTTTTTTTACGTGAGTACAAATATTAGTTTCTATGGACTGTTTCGCTCTTTCACAGGGGCTAATTGAGACACAAGCAGTAATTAAAATTAAAGCTTTTGTTTTGAGGTGCTACTAAATATCTTTTATTTGAGTATCACCTCCAAACACAAAATGGGCATCTCCACTGGCAATGGTAGATCCAAGAGCAGTTAAGACTAATATCTGATTTCAGAGAATTAAGATTGTATATTTTAGTTTAATAAGTATTTTTTACCTTAACTTTACTGTTGCCTAAGAAAATAAATTACATATCTTCCCTCAAGGCACCACATTCATTCTTTATGGATATAACCTTGCCTCTACTGATAAACCAGTCTTCTGTACAAGTGATACTTGCACTCTGACAGTTTTAAGAGTGAAAGTGCCCAGAGAAAGGAACAGGGCCGATAGTACTAAGTTACAGGTTTAAAAGTGACACCTTTGTCCTCTGATACCATTTCCCAACAAAGGTTATCGTTGAAACTCCTTCCATCCCAAAGAATTGTGTTTCTCCGTGCAGCTGAAGCAGCTGACAGCACAGTGTGAGTTGACATGCAGCTCCAGTTTCTCCTCCTCCTCCTCCGACCTTGTCGCCCCCTCCCCCATTTGGAGTTCTCTTAAAAGATTTCAGTTATCTGTCATCAGGCTCCAGTTTAGATTCCCGGGGCCAAAGCAGCTTGGAATGTGTTGGTGAAGAGGACACTCCAGACAGGACAATGCGCTTGTCTGCAGGGTGAGCTTGGGGAGGAAAGCTAAGAGCTGGTTGCACCGCTGCTTCGGGAGCTGGAAGCCAAGGAGAGTGGAGCCTTTGGAGACGGACATTCGTGCTGAAAGGGTGTACTTCAACCTTTCAGTTTGTACACAAGCCACAGAGCAACGGCATTATCTGCCAATTGGCCTTCTTGTACCTCATTTCCAACCCACAAGTAGGAGCGATGTTGAGCATCTCCTCGCCCGAAGAGCAGTTCACTCCGCATGATGACTCTACTTAGCACGTGCAGATGAAGTGCCGGTGTCTAAGTGCAGATCTGCTCCATTGTCCTTACTACCTACCATCCAATTAAGAAGTCCAGATATGAGTTCTAGGAGATAAACAAAAACCGACTGCTGTGGTGGCTATAGGCTATGTCCATCTGTCGGGACTCATCTAACACTTTAAATGGGCAATTTTATTGTAAGCAAATTATGCCTTTATAGAATGGATTTAAAAAGGGATCACGAAGTGTGAAGAACTGCTAGATAAAATAAGAAATCTGCTGTCATCAGGGGCAAGCTAATTTTGGCTATGGTTGCAGGAGCAAACTTTTGTGTGTAGAAAGTTCGAGAATCGTTCCCAGTAACCATCAATACCATCCCACAACCAGTTTATTTTACAGTGATTGTATGAAGAAGCACCCCTTGTTTTCATTATTCTGTCTCAAGCAGATCACGTAGCTAGTGCCCAATGACTATTGGCAGGCTAATTTATGTCTGTGATTATAATCTTTAGAGCATAAAGTATCATACTACTGTCTTAAATATGAAGAGAAGGAAACAAATAATAAGAATGGCTGTTTAGTCTACAGCTGCCAAGGGACTTTGGAGGTGTTTTGGTATCATGCAGTGTTTCTTTCTCCATCTACTGGCGCGAGCTCGGTGCTTGGCATTAGAATATGTGGTCACGATCCCAAATCACACTCTAAGATCATTATAACGTAGTTTATTTTTATCCTACAGGCAAAAACGAGGACTTCTTATTTTATTTCAGGTATATGAAATTTACTACAATCTGATGAATAACTGTTCTCTGCAGCAGGGAATGGAAAATCAACAAGACCTGAATTCTCCAGTCTTGGGTCATTTACTTAGGCAGGGATGAGAATGGTAAGGACTTTGTTCCCTGTCCGTGAATGCAAAGCTCTGTGCTGTGAAAGTTGCAGGTGTCTTAAGAGGATTTAGGGAAACATACTAAATTTAGAAAGGATTATTTCTTGATTTCTTAAGAGGTTTGTCAATTTGATTGTTTTGGCCTGATGTGAAAAGTGCATTACTTACATGAAAAACTGTAAGTAAAGAAGGGATGGAGAAAAACAAATAGACAAAGTTTCTTCTGCTTCTTCTTACTTTTTTAACCTGAAAGATGATAGCTTATGATGATCATGATGTTTGGAGAAAATCAAATACTTGGGGGAGAGATAGGCTGGGGAGCATTTGAGTTTGCAGCTGGATGCATTCCATGCACTAGTAATGGGAAATTGTTAAAATGTTAAATCAGTAGATGTGTTTGCCACTGAGGTCAAGTCTGGTGAAGTAGAAAAGGCTCCTTCTCTCTACTGTCCAAGCTCCCTCAGAAGGGAGGAGTTGGACAATGTGTGTGTGTGTGCGTGTGTGTATGTGTGTGCGTGCATGCGTGTGCATGTGTGATGCTATACCAGTGTTAGAATTTCTTTAAAATATTTACAAATTAAGACCATTTCTTAGATTGTTTATGATTGGGACACAATAATATTTACTTTGTTTTCTTGTACTGAACGTTCACTTGGTTAAGTAAATCATTTAA